>JAXIVH010000025.1:2496154-2558654 GCA_036785325.1 Urophycis tenuis | reverse complement strand
TGTGTGTGTGTGTCTGTGTGTTTATGTGTGTGTGTGTGTGTGTGTGTCTGTGTGTTTATGTGTGTGTGTGTGAGTGTGCGCACGCGCGCATGTGCGTGCACTCGTCCGACCCATTTGCAAAGTGGATAAGTGCATAACGAGTGCATAACAAGGGAAAGAAATGGGTTTGAAATAACAGCATCCACAGAGCCGAATCAAAGAGGTACATTTGAGAGGTAGAATTAAACAGGGAGGCTGACACATTAAGAAGGCTACAATAGACAGCTTTGTCGAGACCGGCTGTGATGCCCGGGGCTCCAGAGGTGAGGGCTTTGGAAGGATCAATCAGACACTGGCAGCGGCTGTGATACCATTGTCACGGTTTATTGGGCACTGAGCGCAGCCCAGAGGAAAACACGAGAGAGAAGCGGTTAGATTATATGGAAGTGCGAGCAGTTGCCCCTGGTTACTGAACCTTCGTCCTCCTCATTGAAGGTCCTGCGAGCACCTGTGTGGTTTGTTGCCCAGCCTTTGTTCCAGCGATAAAGCACACAACAAGGCCTTGGCTGCTAATGTCTGGTTCTTAAACTAAACAGTGCTCACGGGCACTAAGAGAATTCAAACCGAGACAAATGTCTCGGGTTGTCTCCACCAGAGGCAAATGTCATAGTGCACACACTAAATATGGGTTAAACTTGAATTTGAAATCTCAGCCGTTTATTTTGTGTGAGTGTGTGCGTGCTTACGTGTGTCTGTGTGTCTCTGTGTGTATGAGTATGACTGAACGTGTGAGTATGCGTGTGTGTGTGTGTGTGTGTGTGTGCACCCACACTATTGTGTGAGTCAGTGCATGGGCGTACATGTGTATGTGTGTCCATGTGTGTGTGTGTGTGTGTGTGTGTGCGTGCCATGCATGCATGTGTGGCGTGGCAGTCACCAGAGGCCACATCCTGGTTAAACAGTTATATACCTGCCTGGCGAGGGCGGTGCTGGACAGACGTGTGACGGGAGACTGATATGCCGTGCTGTTCTCTACTCCCATTAACACCGTTCATATGCTCCTCTTCTTCCCTCAGCGAGGAGCTTAAGCTGGCCTCACAGAACACACAGCACCACGAGGTAATTCATGCATGTTATATCTACTATTGAGGTCCAAAGGGACTGATGATGAACTGAGCGACATTGGACGATACATTGGATGACTTGAAGTACCGGCTGTGAACATCGGGAATTGAACCCGGTACCTTTTGGCTCGCTGCGGCGTCTCGGCCCCATTAAACACAATGTGTTTTTATTGCGCTTGGTTTGTCGTACCCCTGGGGTTGGTAAAGCAGAAGGCAGGCTGGCTGTGGTTTCTGAATGCATCGTGTGGCTCAGACGTGTTGATCCCGCTTGTAATAAATGGCCGTGTGTTTATGTGTCCCTTCACCAGGGCTCCGGCAGTCAGCAGGCAGGAATGAAAGAGCGGTGAGTCTCTCTCTGAAACCTGTTTCATACTCACCCACATCAGCATGGACTGTGGCGCTGGCACTGCCTCTGAGGGACCAGGACCTCATGAATGAACTGTGAACGTTTCCATAAATACAACAGAGTTGTGAGTGGGCTGGTTAACGAGAGAGAGAGCGAGAGAGAGAGAGAGAGAGAGAGTGAGAGAGAGAGAGAGAGAGAGAGAGAGAGAGAGAGTGAGAGAGACAGAGAGATGCTAATAATGGAAGCTATCTATTTATACCGTTTTATTTGGATCAGGAAGGTTCGAGTTAGTCAGCGCTCAAATGACTCATGTTCTTGCATCACAGTTTAAACATTGACCGTGTAAAGCGGCTTGCCGAAGAAATGAAGGACTCCGAATTTGTGGCGGTGAAACATGTCTTGTGGTTCGTGGTTTGTTGACTCGCAGTACATAACGCGCCGCGGTTGAGACGCGGCGAACGGGGACAGGAGGTTTGCTAACTCCGCTGAGCGGCGTTCTCACACCGCCACGGCGATGCCTTTCAAAAGCAGAGAGCGACCGTGTCTTCTGTCCGTCTCTGTGCAGAGAGAACTTGTCGAACCTGGACACCGCGCGGACGGGAGTCGACCTCCTGACCTCCGACAAGGACCGGGAGCTGGAGAGCCTGAGGAACGAGGTACCCCCCCCCGCAGGATCCTTTTGTTTGCGTGGCGTGACCTGGTTCCCTAGCAACAGGAACGGGCGGGAAAATAGACTCCCGGGTGTAACGCGATCCTCCGGGGTGAGGGAGGAGGCGCTGGTGGTTCAGTCACAGCGACTGTGGAGGAAATCGACTCTGAGAGAGAAAGCAACCAAGGTTGATTTGTAGTCACGGTGGACGACGTGCAGGGGGACGGGGGACCCGATTGGACCACCATTCGATGATATTAACAATCGATCGGTTGAAGGTTCGACAAATCACTTCAGCAAATCAGCGCAACAAATCCGCGGTGCGGCGCCGAGCGATGTTAGCTCTGTTTGTAATCATATTGAACCAGGGATGAGACGCCTCTCAGAAGCAGGGCGCCGTGAGCCCAGCAGATTTACCGGGAGGCGTTAAGACGTTGACCAGGCCCCCGGCGAAACGAACGCACGGAACAAAGGAGGGTCTTATACAACGCGCACAGAACGGGGACATCGCGACTGCGGACGTGCACTCGAATAATGAGACACCGGGGGGGGGGGGGGGGGGGGGGCGGTACCGCATCGCGATGCTGCAGACCGCCCCCCCTCCCCCCTCCCCCCAGTCCCTGCAGACCGGTCGCCATTTTTGAACGCCACGCCCCCTGTCCCGTCTCTCCGTGCAGATCGCGGCGTTGCGGGGGGAGAGCGCGGTGGCGGGCACCTTGCGGGCGGCGGTGGAGACCCTGGAGAGGGACAAGGCCCTGCTGGCCGGCCGCGTGCACAGCCTGGAGCGGCGGCTGGCGGGGGGCAAGAAGACCCTCGACGAGGGGGACGGCAAGGACACTGGGCCGTCAGGTGAGAGGGTGAAACCAGAGGAAGACACACAGCGGCCGGAGTGTTCTCTACCAGTCACGAGTTGTACATCAGAGATGTGGTAGTTGTGATTAATGAGTTGCATCGAGGTAAGGCGGGATCATGTGATGGGCGCTGAAAAGCACCAGGTTCGATTCCCCCCTCGCATGCAGGTCTTGCTCCTACAATTGATGCATAAATGGTGCATTGGAATAATGCTGTAGTGAAGGTTATATAATTTATGTGATGTGTCACTTAACAAGTTCAATATTTTCCATGACCTGTTATTTGAATGTCACCGTGCTTCTGTAGGAGACTCTGCTCTGGACCAGCTGAAGGAGGAGAAGGAGTTTGCTGAAGGACAGGTATGAAGATCTCTCCGTTACAGTTTTCTTCAGAACCACCATAGAGCAGCTTCCTGAGGCACACATGCCTTGAGACGTTAGGTCAACAGCCCTGCCAGTGCACTTGTTGGTGCCCTGTCACTGCCAGTGAAGGGTTAAATGCAGTGATCGTTTTTTTGTTTTACCGTCCTGTCGCAAAGACAGTAAGGTGACTTTAAATTGAACCAATAATCAAAATGGACTCGAATGGGTCTCCTCTCCCCCAGATCAACTTCCTGAACAGTGTGATCGTGGACTTGCAGCGGAAGAACGAGGAGCTGAAGGTCAAGCTGAAGAAGATGGTGCTGGCCGAGTTCAACGGCAACGACGCCGGCGACGGGTGAGTCGTGGGCACGGCGCCGTCTCTCTCTCTCTCTCTCTCTCTCTCTCTCTCTCTCTCTCTCGTTGTCTCTCTCTCTCTCTCTCTCTCTCTCTCGCTGTCTCTCTCTCTCCCCCGCGCCACGTTGGAGTCACTTTGCGGACACTAGCGTACCCCCCGTAGAGACTCAGGGCTGCCTGGGGGGTACAGGGGGTCCGGGGCTGCGTGGGGCACCACGCCTACAGGTTGGGCCGCGGACGTCAGGAGATCGAACCTGGGATCTCTCGGCCTGCTCGGTAATCCAACAGGAGCTGCGTCCCCCCCCCCCCCCCCCCCCCCCCTCCCGTCGGCTCATTTCCTCTCCGAGGCAGACGTGTGTTATTTATTTTTTCCCCCCAACAGATTGTGTCTGGACTGCCAAACTTTGGTCTGGACGAGAGCCAGTCGAGAAGGCAGTCAGTGCGCTGTCGGCAGTGGCTTCTACTTAGCTGTCAGTGGAGGAGCCGCGCGCCTGCCAAATAATTACTTCTTGACAGATCAGAACCATAAAGCACAGCCTTTGTGTAAACAATGCGTTCGCCGCCGCGCCTCTGGTAGTAACACAGCAGTTACACGAGTCTAGACGCAAATCTTGTTTTTTCTTTTGTTTTTTTTGTTCCATCTCAAAATAACCCTGAGAATTGTTGCGCGTTGTTGTACTCCCGACGGAAACTATTAAGAGCGCGCCATCTGTCCAGACTATTAAACGGGTAAGCATGATGAATATAATTATAGATCACGGCAGATTTTTAAGAACTCGCCGTTCATCCACCAACCAGGAATAAACCACGTAATGGCCAAACGTCTGTTTGCTGGGGGGGGGGGGGATTCGGTGGCGAAGCCTGTCGGCGACCGTAACCATGACGCCATCACGTAGCGACCCGGGTCTGATGCCCCTCCTCCTCCCCCTGTGCGAGGGGTCCTACGCTCCACGTCATCATTCCCTCTCTCCTCCGAACCCGTTTGCCCGCCTCTCTTGACCTGTCCCGCTCCATCGAGGCACAAAACAGCCCATCGCATACACATAAAAAGTCCCCTCCCCCTCCCCCACCGCCCCGTGTTGACGGCCTCTCCCCCTCCCTCCCCCCTCCCCTCTCTCTCCCCTTCTCTCTCTCTCTCTCGGCTGTCCTCCGCCACCGTCGTCGTCGTCTCCCCCCCAGGCCGGACGAGGGCGTGACCCGCTCGCCGAAGAAGGCCCCGCCCCGCCTCTTCTGCGACATCTGCGACTGCTTCGACCTGCACGACACGGAGGACTGCCCCACGCAGGCGCAGAGCCCCGACGCCGTGCCGCACACCGCCTACCACGGCAACCCGGCCGCCGAGCGACCCTACTGCGACATCTGCGAGGCCTTCGGCCACGCCACCGCCTGCTGCAACGACGACCAGACCTTCTAGAGACCCCCCCCCCCCTCCATCCCCCACCCCACCACCACCACCACCGACCCCATCCCCCCCCCCCCCCCAGGAGGGCGCTGTGGAGGCCGTGTCCGGGAACTTTCCGGAGCCTTCTAGAGAGAAGCTTCGGTGGGTGGGGGGGGGGGGGGGGGAAATATGCGAGAACCTTCTGGGAGCGCGTGCGCTGCCGACTCCTCCTCCTCAACCTCCTCATCCTCCTCCTCCTCTTCATTCCTCTTCCTCTGACAAGGTCTTGTAACCCTGTGTGTGTTAAGCTGCCGTCCTGACGTCCGTGTAACCCTGTAGAATAGTTGTTTTTAACACCACCCCCCCCACCCCCACCCCCACCCCCTCCCTCCCTCTCTCCCTCCCCCCCCCTTCCCTCCCTCGTTGCTCTTCGTCTTTTACAAGTCTAACTTGTGCGACTCTAGCTCCTGCACAACCAAACCAGATTTTCCATATTTATTTTTATACTGTATTTAATGTGTGATACCAGGTGGTCCAGGGGGTCCAGGGCCCCCCGGCAATGAGATGCCCTCCTCGGGTTCTTCTGCGCCTCGAAGGCCACGCAGAAAAGCTTTGGTCCAAATATGCTGCTTTCCGGTGCAATATTATCCACGGGCCGAACATGTGGTCGCCGTCCGCGTTTGTAACGTGTTTTTTTTCCCTGTTTTTGTCCCGGAGCGACCGGACACCGTGTTGACGGGAAAAACTGACAAAAAAAAAAAAACTAAATTAGCAACGAGGAAAGCTGAGCACAAACAGGAGGGTTTTTAAAAACATTCCGATTAAACTGGCTATGAAGAATAGCGGGTAACAAACAAAAAATCTAATACTGCCAGGTTTTGTACTCTTGTACTCTTGTCGTTTAACGTATAACAATAACCCATATTTAGTGTATTACTGACCTGTGTACACACGAGTCACGTCGAGAGGTTTAGCTCAACGCGCGGTGTCTAACGTCATCAACCAGTGTCATTCAGACAACTATGCATTCGTTGTAAAATACCAGCATAGGCCTTTCAAGAGTTGCTTTGTTTAGTTCTGCCGATTTATTTATTGTATGTTTATGTTCTTTCCGTTGTAGTTCATGCATATATACATATAAATATATATATATATATGTATAAGCAAGATAACACTAATACTACTTGTATCACTGTAGTAACAATGGGATCTTAGCACAAACACTTCTACTGCATGTCCCAGACAATTCTCCAAGCTGAAGTAGAAGCCTGTGTTCACCTTGTATTGCACTGCCCACTTTAAAGATTTCACTTTACAAATACTGCACCCTATTTTTCTTCTCGTTAGTTCCTTGTATCGATCAAATCCAGGCTAGTCGGAGATGCCGTCCATGTTTATGTTGCCTGTGGACTTTAAAAAAGACTGAAATGTTTTAAGAGGTATGTGTACAGAACATCCGCGCTTAAATCACCAAGCTAAGCACAAGTATAGATCATATTGAATCTTACACTTTAACAATATGTAACATAAGCTTTGTGAATCTTGACACACGCAGTTGTCATATTCAATGTTTTTCTCTGCTAACTGCCCTCGGCACGAAATATATTTTATGTTTACTGTATTTTTCTCTGCCCTGTATTGTGTTTGCACTCTTGTACTAGTATTGACTTAAACACATTGTGTACTTTCTACAGTCAGTCAGTGATGTTTATCTTTTTTTATGTAGAACACTTCCGAAGAAATTGTCCATAAATGGATTAGTGCCACTGTAAAGTGTCCCAAATCTTTTAGATATTTGGATGTTTATCAAAATCTAACTGTTTTATATGTACTGCTGCATACTACTAACAGTTCAATAGACATACTATCAATCAAAATGAGATGTTGTCAAATGTTGTATTTTTTTTAAGCTACGTGGATTTCTGTTGTTTCAAACAAATCTTCCTCCATATCTTCCTTAAGCATTACTGCGAGGTGCCAAAAGATGGTCCTATATTCCCTGGACATGCCCTGACAGACGAGACATCTTATTTCTCACCCTTGCTAAATATAGTAAAATATTTATTAATTACGTACAAAATTGCATTGTATATTACATTACCTGTATAAATACCTTATACTTCCTTTATAACAAACACAACATACACTAACCTATATGAAACGGCTCTATTCTCGATACGGGGTATGAATAAATAAATATCTGACATAACATTAGAAAGAAAAATGGTTTCTAGCTGTCGCTCAAATCACCATAAGACAAAGATACACCCGAGGAACATTTTGTGACTTTTATTAAGAAAACAAATCCATGATAAAAACCAAGAACTACTGATGGAATAAATAAGTCAAAAAACCAAAAAACCATAAATCTGTACAAGATCTAAAGTAAAACATGGTCCCATTAACAACATACAAGATTTCATCTCACAGCTCTTTTTGTTGTTGTTTGTGTTTTTGTTTTTACACGCACACACACGCACGCACACCCACGCACACGCACAATTGTCAGCAATCTAGAAGCAATCGGCTCGGTCAGGTGAAAGCTACAACATGAGTATGGTGTCCTTGTTTAACTGAGTACATAATGCTGTGTTAATGTCAATACATAGCATTTTAAGTTCCAGCGCTGCACAACTGGGAATGAGGTATATGCTAATCCATCTTCTAAACTGAGAACTCTTTTTTTTGTTGTGTACGTTTCATACTTCTCCATCCATGAGACTTAAATCATCCGATCCAAGTTACTTAAAAGTCGGTTTTACTGATGATGATGATGATGTCGATTATTCACACATTGGAAGTGTTCCAATTCAATAAAAAAAAATCAAAAAACAAAAACAAAAATGGTTTGAGGTTATACATTTGAGGTCAAAGGCCTGAATCCTTTACGGGGGAAGTTTCAAGTAAATTTCACACCGATGTTGATGACGAATCTGAAGGAAAAAAAACACAATGGACGATGCCAGGAACATGAATGGATTCAGCCGTTAAAGACAGCACCTTGAAGGGAGAAACGGATGCTAAAACTAACATAGCCATGGGTTTAATTAAATAGACCGGACTCTACGGTGAGCTACGGAGACTCTGAGTAAAGTCAAGGGTAGGTAGTGATATATACACAAGTCAGAGAGTGGAAGTCGTTAGTAGAGTTGAGCGGCGAAGGGAAACCGAAACATAACCACGACCGCTACGGAGACAAAACATCCACAAGATGAATTGCAACTCGCTCGGGTCGTTCGGCGTTAACGTTTCAAATTCCAGCCTTCGATGTGTGCAAACAAAGTAAAACTATGCTTTTGCTCCGACACGATTCAATGACTGAAGAGTTCTCAACAACAAAAAAAACAAAAAACAAAACAGAACATGGCACAAAAATCGGAAGTTATAAAAAAAACAAAAAACAAACAAAAAAACCCATTTCTTTTGACCTAACGAATCGCGCTTAATCAAAGATCGGAAAGGCACGCCTGCGGCACCGATGCCAGCCTCGACCGGCACCCCATCCTCCTTCCGTGTTGAGAACTAAAGTTTGTAAAAAAAAAAAAAAAAAGTACAAAAAACAAACCCAAAAAAAAACTGTGACCTTCCATGGATGGAGAACAAGACACACCCCACTAACAGCAGCAACTCTATCTGTGATCACTTGTGAAATACCATAACAGTGCATTGACCCTCCTGAGAAACACCCTAACGATTCCCTAAACAACAGTAATAGTACATTAGTCTGCCAGGAGGCCATCTTGGAGGATTGTAGAGGTTTCCTACGAGTCGCTGATAACCAGGCTAGCCTCTGTGTGCATCCCGAAGCTAAACCATGAAAGAGTTAAATGTTTTCAAAAAAGAGGGGGGGGGTGGGGGTGGGGGTGGGGGTACAGGAGTCGGACCTTTGACCCCTATGCTTGCGGATTTTATCTAAAAGTGTCAAAAGCGCCGCCCCAGTGTTATTTATTCATTTTTTTTGTTGTTTGTTTTTAAAATCACAGATGCAGGTCAGCTTATCTTCTTTCTTCTGGCCTGGTCTGGCAGCCCTACCCCTACACCCCACCCCGCCTCGCAGGTCGGTCAGGAATGGTCGGGTGGGGTCGTGTGGGTGTTGAGGGGAGGGGAGGGGAGGGGGGGGGGGGAAGCCTGGAGGAGTCAGAGCTTCACTTGGCATTTTGTGAGCGTGTGGAGAAAATAAGAGGAAGCACAGAGAGGGTGACGGGGGTCGGGGTGGCGGGCAGTAGAGGTATTATCCATCCGGGGGTGTAGGTGGGTGGTTGGGTGGGTGGAGAGATGGGAGGATACCGGGAGAGGGGGAGAGGAAACGGTGGAACGGGAGAAGAGATTCTCTCCCGAGTTGTTTGGGTAGAGAGAGGGAGAGAGAGAGAGAGAGAGAGAGAGAGAGAGAGAAAGAGAGAGACAGAGAGAGAGAGAGGGACTGATGTGTCCGTTGTGTGCCCCCCGGGCTACACAGGGTTAATGGAGGACGTAGAGAAGAGGGAGGGGCGGGTGGACCCGGTGCAGAGTTAAAAAACGTTTAACTCTCCTCAAAGTCCTGAGGTGGAGACTCCAGCTTGGTCTTCTTAGTAGGCGGGGCTTCCTCCTCCAGGTCCTATCAATCACATCGTCGCGCACGTTAATTGACAAATTAAATGCATTCATTTAATATTAATGGCCAATAAAAATGAAAAAAAAGGTAATACGCAATGGTTGATGAGGTGCACCAGGTATTGACAATTGAAATATGTTTATGTAACTAAAGTCAGACCATCACCATTCATTAAATTATTCATTGTGGACATAATGACCAGGCAAGCAATTATGTGCAAGCATTTGAATTTCACCCTCAGCCAATAATAACAAAAAAAGATTTAAAAAAAAATAGAAAACACACCTAATGTATAATACATAATACATAACAGCCAGAGCATTATCAATTAAAAACAACCCCCCTCAGTTCTCCATGACTGAACCTGACCCACCACTACCGGGTTGACCAGCATGACCAGTGCAGACAGACAGCTGTGAAGGGACCACTGAGGGTGCAGTGCGACTGCGTGCGTACCACACCCTTACCTGAGAGGCTTTGCTGTCTGGGGAGTGCTTTTCTTCCGTAGCCTGGCCGTCCCTCTTCACACTGGCGGCCCTCTCTGAGCTGTCCGATGACGGCAGGCTCTTCCCTGAACGCGCGCATCGGGACAGCAACACACGGTTAAGATTTTCAAAAACAACCAGGAAAACCTGGTAAGGGCAAGGGCGCGAGCGTGAGGCATGTTATTTTAAAGATGGGTATTTCAGCTACTTAGCACCACCGTGTGGTACCCTGGTGAAAATGCATTCACCAGGGGGGGGGGGCGGGTCGGTATACTGTATGTGTGCCATGTCTCATTGTGTCTGCTGTGTCCTGATTAGTGTGTGCCCTGGCCCGGTGTGCGTGTGCATGTGTGTGCGTGTGTGTGTGTCGGACCTCTCTTGCTGTCGGGGCTCTGGTCCGTCTTGGCGTCGCTGTCCCGGTGGGAGGAGACGGTGCTGGCGTCCGGAGCAGGGCTGGTGCTGCAGCTGTTCTCCTGCTTCACCGGAGACGAGTCGGCGATGGAGCTCTGGTTGCTGTTGTCGTCTGCGCGCCGCGGCCAACGCAAGAGAGAGAGAGAGAGAGAGAGAGAGAGAACGTGTCACTGTTCACCATTCAGCACTGTTCACCATGCAGGCCGTAAAGGGGACAGGTTTACCATGAGGCAACTGGGTGGGGTTTTTTTGAGGAGCATGCCTGGGTTAGAGTATGTTGCTCAGTGATGCCCACAGGTAGACTAAGGGCATCGAACCCAGAATCTTGCCCCCCCCCCCCACACACACACACACAAAAAGAATATTCTCGTGGAGTAAACATTGAAAAACAAAAAACACGCACAATGTGCCTGAATTGTTTCGATCCAATATTAATAACTAAGCTTCCACATGGGAGTCAAAAACATGCATCACATTATTCACAACACAAATCAGACCGGGGATAACATGATAACAAGCAACATCTGCAGACATGCTGCCGCTGTCTATTAGACAAGTCAGAGCATTGTGGATGGCGCGTGTGGTATGTCAACAGGACCACAGACAGACAAAGACATTTCAAATAACGCATCTGATATTGTGTACTAACCATGCATGTCCATCATGCCTGGGGACGAACTGTTCTCAGGCGTGGTGAGCTCCGAGCCATACTTCTCGTCTTTGCCTTTCTTCTTATTCTTGCTCTTCTAAAAAAACACAAAGAAAAACAAAGAAGAAAATAAATAAAGAAAAGACAACACGAACAAATGGCGTTGAGCTGCACTGCAAAACAAACTGCTCACTTACACAGAGACACGTGTTAACGGATCAATGATACAACACGTGTGCAAAACAATATGCAAAGATTCAGTCCAATTAAAAGTGGATGGACCATTGTAGACGTTACCTTTGATCGATCTGTACGTTTGTGCGTGTGTGTGTGTGTGTGTGTGTGTGTGTGTGTGTGTGTGTGTGTGTGTGTGTGCAGAAGGAAGGGGGGGGGGGGTGGTTATGCACATGTATTCTTTATAATCACACCGTTACTGTCAACTCGTCTTCCCATCCGGGGGGGCGAACTTACATCGTCTGCTGATTTGGGTTCTGTTACTGGGACCCACTTGTAGATGCGCAGAGATGTGTCTCCAACGGTCACCCATTTCTTTTCCCTGAGAGAGAAAATATAAGTATAAATTCTAACGTCTACGTCGCCGAATTGGCGCTTGATAATACCAATAAAAAGTTGGAAAGCTTCATCAAAAGCGCAGGTATCCCCCCCCCCCCCCCCCCCAAAAAAAAAAAAAAAAAAAACTAAGAGGAGCGCAACTTATAGTCAGTACAGAGCCATGCATCAGTGGGGAGTTTTCGGCGAACAAGCAACATAAAATGGACGACATTTCGTCTATATAACACGCAATCCCACAACTGCGGAAATCCCGAGCACAAAGGTCACCGTCCACCACACGTGTCTGGCGAAAGAAATTCACAAATACCGCCGACAATGCGTGTCGTTTTTATTTCCTAAAAAAACCTTTAAAACTGAGTCATTGCGTGTGTTCAGCCGTGCACAGCCTCTACTTCCCTCTCCCGGCCCCCACCGCAGTACTGCTCTCTGCCGGAGCTAAAGGGCGACTGAAGCGCTTCATTTAAAACTCCAGACGGACCAAACTACTCCCACTCGGCAGCGCCGTCGTCATATTGTGTCCTAAGTGAGAGTTATTGAGCGTTTTCTGCCGTTCCCCTGCCCGAACAGTAGTGTAAAAAACAACCGGCGGCCAGGAGAACAGGGAATGGCTTCATGTGACTGTCGAAATGGCTACTGGGTTCAACCGTTTCAAAAAAAAAAAAATTCTACACAGGAAAAAAAAACAGGCAAATCCCCATGTCGAAACAGTTCCCTAAACTCAAAAGTGTACGACATCGCACGAGTGCGCCCCAGTGCACCTGAGTTGCAAGTACATCTCTGAATTGCGCTCAAAATACCCTTTCAATCAAATTCATCCCCCGATTCGTTCTCGCTCCGTTCCCTCTCCTCCCCCCCTCTCAACAAGCGAGCCTTTCTTGTGTTAGGTAACAAAGGGTGGATTTTTTTTTTCTTTCCCTTACCATTTTCGTACTTTCTCGATAGCGGCCATGACCCGCTTGATGTCATCTTTTGCCCTGCTCCGGGTCTCCGCGCGGACCGACCTGCCCGACATTGCCGTGGTGGGTATAATATTTTTTAAAGCTCGCCGGCAGTTCAGACACAATGCAAACAGTACAGCGCACAGAGGAGGCAACGCGCCTGCGCGAAGCGGAGAGACGAGGGGAGAGAGAAGGGAGCCTGCAGCTGCACTGAAGGGAGAGGCGTTCAGTTCACCCGCTGTGTGTGATCCGAGAACAAAGAGGGATATTTACTCGTGCTCCAAAATAATATGCGTTAGTGGATAATCGCCGTAATGTGTGTGTGTTTGTGTGCTTGTTTAGATTTTCTTGTGACTTGGGGTAGTTAGAAATAGGGGATCGGTTTGAAGGCTCGGATGTTTTTCACAGGGCCATGGTGGTGCAACAATGTTCCACTTACCGAGAACTGCGTGTTGTCGGCCGGCGTTTGGGATTGATTCACAATAAAACAAATTGATGTATCTTGTTATGATCCGTGCATTCGATTTCATGACCAAACTGGCTGTTGTAATTGCGTAGGCCTTATATCATTTAACTCGAAGTCACCACCTATTTCATCGCATAATTACATGTGTTCACGATAGCCTACATCTTGAAGACTAGCATACAGGCCTACCATGTGAGACGGAACAAATGTCATCTAAACAACTTTATATTGATTGAATTAAGTTAAAGTAGGAGACCATACAACAAATGTCAAATCCAAATCGTAATTATCGTTAAGTTTGTCAAATTTAGTGTCCAAATATAGGCATATATCAGTTTGAATGTACCCACAGCTTGTTTGACATGGGGCTATTGTACAAATGAAATAAGGACAAAACAAATAGAAAGTGAGTCCCTAAAAGCAGTGTCATTAAATACTTGCTAAACCATGTCACATTTTTTAAATAATCTGAACTACGCTCAACATGGCCTCTCAAGCTACCTAACATCCACAAATTAAATGACCCTAACCATAGTTAATTTATAAAGCCTATGAATTAACTCGATAAAATGTTGCCCTCTGGAAACCTCCAATGGATTCTCGGTGGTGTAAACAGTTCTTTACAATGGTGTTGTCATGGCTGGCGTACGTGTGTTTCTGTTTAAACATGAAGAATACCGATTTAATTCAAACGTCTGTCAGTTATTCATGTGTAGACGACCCGCACACACCGGTCATCTCTCTCAAGCCACTAGGAAAGCTACTAGTCCAGCCGTTTTAGTTTTCATCTTCTTCGTAAGAGAATGGCGGCCAACGAAGAAGAAGAAGTACGAGAGAACCAGCGCGGCGTCGTTCAGCGTCTCAAACGCGTCGTGCTACGTTGCGTCGCGGAAGAAGGTCCGCCGCACAAAGTGAGAAAAGACGCCGCGTTTCACAACTACGTGGCCCGCGTCGTCGCGTCCAGGTGGTTCCACGGCGGGATCATGCTGACCATCTTCCTGGACACCCTCCTCAGTGCCCTGGAGACCAACCACCACGTGAAGCTGCGGCTCAGCAGCATCCTCCAGGTGGCCGACGAGCTGTTCGTCGGCGTCTACGCCGCCGAGTTCCTCGCCAAGGTCTACGTGGAGCCCGTGCGCTTCTGGAAGAGCAAAACCAACGTGTTCGATGCCTTGCTCCTGGCCGTGTCCTTCCCGCCCATGTTCGCGCCGGACGAGGCCTCCGGCACCGTGGGGTCCCTGGCGGTCATCCGCTGCTGGCGCTCCCTGCGGGTCATCAAGGTGGCCTCCATGCCCATGACCAAGGTGCTCTTCGCCGCCCTCTACCGCACCCTGAAGAGCGTGCTGGGCGTCCTCTGCCTCATCGTGCTGCTGGTGTTCCTCTTTGCGGTGATCGGGACCCAGTGCTTCGGGGATCGTGACTCCGGCGACCCCCACCACTGGGGGGACGTGCCCAGCGCGCTGTACACCCTCTTCAGCATGGTGACGATGGACGGGTGGACAGACTTCCAGGAGGAGCTGGACCGCCTGGTCGTGGGCCACACGCGCTTCTTCGCCATCGTCTTCATCGTCCTGGGCAACTTCATCCTGGTCAACATGTCCCTGGCGGTGATGCTGACGGAGGTCCTGCGCTCCATAGGGCGCTTCGAGAGCAGGCGGCAGGCGGCCAGGCTGCGGTCGCAGGCCCTCAAGAAGCACGCCTTGGACCAGCGGCACGAGGAGGAGATGCGGGAGCTGCACCTGTCCAGGGCGGGGAGCGCGGACCTCCTCCGCCTGCTGCTGCCGAGCCTCAAGCGCTCGCTGTGCCCCAGTGACCTGGTGGTGACGGAGGACCTGTGCGCCAGCCTGACCTTTGCGCACCTCTACCTCATCAGCCTGGAGGATCAGGACCACACCACCAGGAAGCTGCGCCACCTGTATGGCACGATCGCCGCCACATTGGGCAAGATGGAGGCGGAGCAGGGGAAGAGGAGAGTGGGTCAAGTGGAAGAGAAGGGAGTGGAATAGTTTATATGGGAACTGGTGTTTATTTCTAAATATAAATACAACTTTTTTTTTTAAGTGTGCTTGTTGCCTTGTGTGAAAGTCATACTTTTATTTATTTATTTATTTATTTATTTATTTATTTATTTATTTATTTAACTTTTTGAAGTTTGTCTATATGCTTGCATGGATTTGTAATTAAATAAGAACCATGTAGGACAACAATGTTGTTTAAAACTAATGCTATCTGGGGGCCCGCTTAACCCAGACAACATCCTCCATAGAAAAACTGTAATGTATCAATTGCTGTATTTTTCCTGTCGTTTTCCTAACGTGAAACGTTTTTTTTCTTCACTTTGTGTGTTTTTTTCCCCCACTTTTTTATTGATGTCAATCCTGAGGGATATGATATGTTGACAACATATTCACAGGTCCAGCACATACAATTAATCCAGCCATTATTTTTCTCGTCGTAAACAAGTTTTTAATATGTCTCTACAAAACAGCAGTTGTACTTAAATCAATGGTTCTATTTCCAGCTATTTCGATTGGTCTAATATTTTGATGCAGAACATACGTCATCAACTCGCGCCAGACGGTAACGCTCGACAACACTGCTAAACGAGTTGGTTGTGTGACTAGCAACTTATTTGGAGGATTGAAGTTAGCGTTATTACATTGACAAACAAACCGGAGGAAGTAGTTACGTTTATCGGGTTTGTCTACTTATTTGTGCATTAAATCTTGTGAAATCCCGTGTTTATTTGAAGGAAAGCGACAGTGCGAGCAAGTCTAGCACGCATGTGTCAAACGCTTCAGGTGGACGCGTTACAATTCATAGGGGGGTTGTTTTGTTGGCTGACGTAATTGGCATATAATAACAGCTTCGTGTTTTTGGCCGCATTGTACATTGTACATTCAACATGAACGAACAAGGTAAGTTGCTCCGTCTTCTCGTCGCAATACATTGAACAACAAACTTAGCTTTCTCATTTATCGCATCACCATCTGACACTGTCTTCCATAGAGCTGGTGGAGTACTTCAGGACCCAGATGGGGAAAGACCCCGACATGGCATCTGCAGTAGCTGCCATTCGCACACTCCTCGAGTTCCTCAAGAGAGACAAAGGTTGCTCTCCCGTTTATAGTTTATTTGTCAATAGTACAATAGTAGTAATAATAGTAAATAATAGTACAATGCAGCATGTTATTGCGTGGATGACACAACATAACTGGTGGGATACCTTGGGACCTTCTCCTTGTAGGAGAAACGCTCTTTGGGCTAAGGGAGAGTTTGACCTGGGCTGCAGACTGTCTGACAAGGGTGGACTCCTCCGTGGCTGTTTCTTCTGCGGGGGAACTCTTCCTAAGATTCATTAGCCTGACATCGTTGGAACACCAGGTAGAGGGCACTCTAAAGTGAATGGGATGCTCTCTAGTAACTGCTATAGTTAAATTTTACATGGAAGTGTCAAAGGAGATTCCACAGCCCATTGCTCAACCCGTACACACAATACATTTTAGCCTTCAGAATTGCATTAACAAAATAAGATCTCATTCTGGTTGTTTTATATTGTTGCATGCTGTTGTGTTTGTTTTTAGTATGTTTTTAGTTTTAACATGAGCCCCGCCAGTGTTTTTTGATGTAATCGCCGTCGTTGCAGGACTTGTCGCGCTGCAAGAAGGTGATGGAGGAGCGAGGGGAGTTGTTCCTGGAGAAGATCTCCATGTCCCGAGCCAAGGTGGCCAAACTCTGCCACACGTTCATCAAGGACGGCGCCGTGAGTGTTTTTTTAAAAGAGGCAAACAAATAAACCGCGGTAAGTCCAGGCTGAACTGGACCCTTGGCCATTACATTAAGTGCTCCATAACCACTTTCCTGTTCCCCGAGGTTGCATTGTCAAAAATTCAGTTGTTTTTCTTCTGTTGATGACACGGACCGCACAATATTTTCCACAACACACAAGTAGCAGTATTTTCTTTATATTACATAAGTGACCGAGTCGGTCACTGTTATTTATTTTTGATTTTAGCCGGCTGTTGCTGTTTTGAGTGTATTTCTCCGACTCTCTTCCGACTTTTTACCAGATCTGTGATCGTGTACAATTCTTTTTTTCCTCCAGAAAATCCTGACCCACTCGTACTCCCGCGTGGTCCTCAGGGTGCTGGAGAAGGCGGCGGCAGAGAAGAAGAGGTTCTCAGTGTACGTCACAGAGTCCCAGCCAGATGCAGCCGGGTGAGGGCAGACGCCTACATACCCCCCCCCCCCCCCCCCCCCCCCCCCAACCCTATCTCACTCCACCTATCTCAGCAGCACTCGTCCACTTAAGTGATTCTTGCGCTTTTTGCCTTCTTTCATCATTGCTGAACGCACTTATTGTAAGTCGCTTCGGACGAAAGCCTCTGCGGAATAAATGCAATGTAATTTCATGTCATAGGCTTATTGATCAATGAAGCAACTTGATCAAGTCATATTGTTCAGAAGATGGGAAATGGCATTGTATTTGGGTGGATGGGTGGGGGTCTGTTGATGCCATCAGACACTTTTCCCAGAAAGTCTTGGGTGGTTAGGATGTTGGGTTGAATCCCAGATGAAGGGTTCTGGGTTTGAACACCAATGCCCATAGTCCACCTGCAAGCATCCTTGAGCAAGATGCTCTCACCCATACTTGTTGTGATTCACTGATGCATGACGCGTATCAGTGATTGTTAATGGTACTGTCAAATCACTCATCAACAGAATTAGCATTTGTTAATGTGTGTATTTCGGCACACTTGGTTAAATAGGTAACTGATGAAAGGTGTGCCGGTGAGGTCTCCTGCTGTCTTGTAACCACCCTGTGTCTTGAATGCTGTTCCTCGTGTTTCAGCAAACAGATGGCTGAGGCCCTGAGGAAACTTGACGTTCCGGTGACCGTGGTCCTGGATGCAGCTGTGGGGTAGATACATGTTATTGCTGTTTATCATCAGTCAGCTTCATAGAGATGTGTGGCGTACTACAATAGACAGTACTTTGCATTGATGTGATGTATCACAATATAACATCTCTCCACGGATGACGTATGACATGCATTTCTATCGAGGTCATATCCCATCCACAAATGCAAGCCATCCCCGTTTTCTCTGTTTACTCCGCAGCCCGCTGTCTCCTGTTTCATGTTTGTTTGGTGTGCTGTTAATATTATTCTTCTTCACCGTGTTGTTTTTACACTCTGCTGTAAGGTGACCTTGAGTGTCCCAGTGGCACAAATGGCATCCTTCACACGAGGACTGTAATGTGTGTGTGTGTGTGTGTGTGTGTGTGTGTGTGTGTGTGTGTGTGTGTGTGTGTGTGTGTGTGTGTGTGTGTGTGTGTGTGTGTGTGTGTGTGTGTGTGTGTGTGTGTGTGTGTGTGTGTGTGTGTGTGTGTGTGTGTGTGTGTGTCTCCCAGCTACGTGGTGGAGAAGGTTGACCTGGTTATCGTCGGCGCGGAAGGAGTCGTGGAAAGCGGAGGGATCATTAACAAGGTCCACACACGATAATAGATTAGCGTTAGGGTAGGGGACTCTCATGCGAAAGGTACTCTATTCAAAACCCAACTCCCCGTGGTCTACCTGTAGACATGCCTGATCCTGACCTTGTGAATCACATGTATCTAAAATACACTGTAGATCGCTTGGGATAATAGCTGTGATGTTAGATAGGAAATGGATAAAGGTGTTGATGCTGGAGCTTGTACTAACATGTGTGTGTGTGTGTGTGTGCGTGCGTGCAGATTGGGACGTACCAGATGGCCGTATGCTCCAAGGCCCACAACAAGCTGTTCTACGTGGTGGCAGAGAGCTTCAAGTTTGTCCGCCTCTATCCTCTCAATCAGCAGGACGTGCCAGAGAAGTTTAAGGTGGGACACGACGTGGAGAGGGGCTCATGCTGGAGGTCTTTCCCTCCCGTAAAGATGTTATGTAGAAGGTCACCCTAGTAAGATCTAAACATCTATGTGTTGACCATGTTTATATGGTCAACATACAACTACATACATACAACTTGATGCGTTCTCTTCACCTGATCTCATGCACATTTGCTTTATCTTTGTTATTTTAGTCCAAGTCTTGGTTTACCAGCCCAGCCAGGTGTCTTTTTATTTTTATTTTTTTTAAAGAGCCCCTAACATCATAGATCTGGGTGGATGCTCCCTCTTGTGATGTCACAAGCAGATAGATTTTGAAACGGCTCTGTAATGCTTTGTCAACCTCACACCTGGTAGCTAAGAGGGCCCTCTTTTCAAACGCCCCCAGTACCAATAAAGTTTGTATTCATTTGAATATCCATTTCATTCCCAGTACAAGGCGGACACGTTGAAGACCTCCCGAACCCTCTCGGAGGAGCACCCCATCATCGACTACACGCCCCCCTCCCTCATCACCCTGCTCTTCACCGACCTGGGCGTCCTCACCCCGTCCGCAGTCAGCGACGAATTGATAAAGCTTTATTTATAAAACATCTACAAATTAAAAAAAACACCAAAAAAAACCCATGTTGGAACAAAGTCGCCACAGTGTTATTTATACATTTAATAACAACGTATACAAATACTGTCAAATCCATGTGGAGAATTCCACTCGCACTAAGTGGATTTTTTCATTTCGTGGTGATGCGCAGAACAATCGTTTACTTTCTCACAGGGTGGGGGGGGGGGGGTATTGTAAAAGTCAGTCAGTCTTCAGAGGGAGGTGAAGACAGAGTCTGCACCGCCTCGGGTCAGTCGTCGTTGGCGACGCCGTCACAAGCCTGCGGCGATGCAGTGTGGGCGGAGTCCAGCGGCGCGTCCGTCACCTGCTTCTCAAAGTCCTCCTCGCTGATCTTTCCCTTCTTCAGCTTCTTCAGCAGCCTGGTGTCGTTCAGCAGCTCCTTCAGGTCCTCGTCCTCACCGTCGGAGCCCTGCGGGGATCAAAGGTCAACGGAGCGGCTCAGTGAAGCTCTGGGTCTCAGTAGCCCAGCACTAATGCACTCTCTGGGTTACTCTTTACACACAGTGAGCCCATTGAAACGTCGAGGGTAGAACGGAGATGCTTATTATTCAGGGTTTTTTTTTTTGTATTTCCTAACTGCTTTCAGAAAAAGCAAGAAACGCGTTGATGAAACGAATGTGCGTTAATGTTCTGCTTGACATTCAACATAAAATATGGCCGCTGTCTCCTCGCTTGATATTAAAACCGTCTCCAGTGACCCCAGCGCGTCGACATTAATCCCAACGACCAATCACGGCACATTTTTCAGTTGAAGACGGCATCATTGTTTGCCTTCCACTAATGAGTGGCGAAGAACATTCAAGGGCAAACTTTAAAGTTTTCATCCCACCGTCATCTTTTCCATGAGTTAGGGTGCTGATAGACTTCCTATTAGACCAAGCGTAAGCGTATGCGCCCTGCCGTGTCCTAGTGTGCAGACTTGCTGCATCATTACGTGGCAAAACGCATGACAGTGGAGGTCTCCACTTGGGGCAGAGCACAGTAATATCAGATCCGGAAATGGTACAAAAGAATGTGTATTGCGTACTCATGTATATAAACAAGAAACGTAACGAACGCAACCTGACGCCAGCTGGTCTGACATGCATGCTTATCGCTATGCATATAAAGATGGATCGTACAGGTGTGGGAAATTGAGGACTAGGTCCGGCAGTCTCCCTTCGAAACTTTCCGGCATGCTTAATGACGGAAATGTATCCGGCATGCATAATGATAATAATAACTTCCGACTCAGAACTCGGTCACTTTCTTCTTGAGGTTTCTTGTCAGCATTGCATCTTGCGGACGCATTGCGTTCGCTTGCAATAAAGTGCGCGACCGACGCACCAAACGGTCGCAGAATAAGGGGGGCAGCCGTGACGCGTACACGTACTGTACGTATGCGTTGTCTACTCTGCAGCGAGTGGAATTCCAGCCCTGACGGTCAACATGGCAGAACACTGACCTCGTCCAGCATCCTCTTGGCCGTCTTCTTCCTCTTGCGGTCCTTCTTGTTCTTCTGCTTGGACCACGCCAGGTTCTTCACCACGTTCCTCTTGACCGGCGGGGCCGGCCCGCGCTCCTTCAGCTCGGCCAGCATCTTCCTCCTCAGCTTCTCTCGGGCCTTGTCCTTGTAACGGATGGTGTCGGTGTCCACCTCCGTCCTGACGAAGTCTGGGAACGTCTTGTCCTTCAGCTCCGGCATCTTGGGCATCCTCAGCAGCGCGAAACCCTTGGCCATTGCACTGAAGTCCAGATCTGGGGAGGAAAAAAAGTGTTTTGAGTTGCACTATTGGGGCATGACCAATAAATTATATATCCTATCCCCAATTATAGTTCACACTGCGCTTACTAAATTATTCAAAAAACACCCTGATGAGAGGTGACCGTTGCATCGCGCGTGAGACTGGCGGCCCTCACCTTTGACCCTGAAGATGAGGCTGCACTCGTGCTTGGCGTAGGCCTGCACGCTGGAGACGTAGGCCCTCATGCCCCGGTCGTACATGGCGCGGTCGGCCAGCGCCATGGCCTTCACCTTGGGCAGGATGTCCTGCACGTCCGGGATCGGCGCCATCCTCTCGAGGGGACACTGGGAGAGAGGGACGCGGTGGCGGTGGAAGGGACCGTTTTAGTGATGACGGCAATGCAAGGTGAGAACGACAACATCGCGTGAGTGGGTTTCTGCATGCGCAGCTCACTGGGTATTGCTCAGAATTAAGGCTAAGTTATGGTTCTGCGTAGGGATTATGTAGTGATCACGCAATGGCCAGGCAGTTGCTTGGACGCAGTCATGAGACCGTGATGGTTCTGCGTGGGGTTTACGTGTCGAAATGCAATTCATTGCCACACCGGTAGAGGGACCAGAATGACCATTCTGGTCATTACATACGGATCACTAGCGAGTAAAAAAAAGGTTACAGAAATGAAGGCAAAAGTTATATATATATGTTGTCGCCAATCAGTCGAAGCATTTATCATACCATGGCGGTGTTTACGAGTGGAAACCGGAAAAGCGATCTCCAGCGAATGTAGTTGGCGGACCAATCACAGCCAATTCCGCTGCGTCGGTGTTGCGTCGCCTCGACACACGTCTAGGATTTTTGGGAGGTGCACGTCAGGCCCTTGCGGTGGACGCAAGGGGGGTCTGCAAGGACGTAAAGGGTCCGTAAGCCCCCTAGCGTTGCGTCAACGCGGAGGTATAACTTAAGCATAACTCGGCCTTTAGTGGACGTCCAGAGTGCAGAGCGGACTACCTTGTTTTAATAGATGGATTTAAGACACCTCAAAATTATCCTATAGACTGGTTTGGAGACGTCAGTGTAAACGTGAGCTTGCTTGATGTGCGCGACCCCGAGAAATCGTCCCAAGCAGGTCTAGAGGTGCTTGAACATATTACCCAATCGCATTGAGGGATACAACGGCTGTGGTCGACTCTGTCCACTTAGTGCCAAAAAGACAACGACACACATTCGCGTCGTTGGCGTTGCTGCTTCACTTGGCGTGCGCGCCCAATTAATGACTTTCTCCTCGTAGGTCACATAATGGCTCGCGTGAGCAGAGAAACATGGCGGAAAGTGCTCTCAATATTAATTTGTGTGCGCTGATGTGTTACTGTGTGCGCGCATGCAAAGTAATTAAGGACCTTTAAGGTAATTGTCGAGGCGCGTTATTAAAGTCACTTGCATACTTTGTTGTGGCCGAATTGCTCATCCACAACAACCCGAAGACTTACTTTCTGGTTGATGGACAGGAAGGTCACGTAGGACTCCTCCATGGGTAACAGGAAGACCACAGCGCTGCCCTGGTTGCCGATGCGTGCCGTGCGCCCGCAGCGATGGACAAACGCACTGAGACAGAGACACAATCCCAGGGAGTTAGACACAATCCCATCAATAATAGGAGGGCAACCGACACATAACAGCAAACACTAGGAGTAAAGGATCTGGGTTCGGATCCCAATGTCTGCAGTCTAACTGTAGGTATCCTTGGGGGAGACGATGCCAAACGGCTACCTGCTCATTAATTACATGTAGCTAAACTGGGGGAGGGGGGGGGGACATCTTTAACAAAACAAAGCAAATCTTGAACTGAACTGTAGTCTCCTTTACCTGGCATTACTGGGTGGGTCGTATTGTAGGACCCAGTTGACATCCGGGATATCGATTCCTCTGGCCATGACGTCTGTACACACCAGAATCCCACTGGAGTACCACACGGGACAGAGTTAACATGAGATGCACTTTATTCATCCCAGACATTGAAAATGCGGGACGCCGTTAACCAACCTTTTGAGCGCCCGGAAATCTGCGAAGATCTTGTTGCGTTTGTTCTTCATCTTGCCGTGGATGCAGTGGACGGGGACGTTCTTGACGATGGTCTCCAGCACACGGCCGTAATACTCCACGGACGCACACGTGCTGAGGATGAGATACTGTGAACCTCCAGTCGCAGACCGCACCCACAGCGAGGGCAGAGTGCGCTATAGTATAGGTTTGATCACATGGTTCTACCAGTAGGCCTCCATGTGACATGAATCTGAATTCACAGACTGAACGTTTGGCTTCAGATAACAGTGAACAGTGATGGTGAATCGCGTGGACGTACCTGAAAAACACAAGCTGCTTCTCGTGTTTGTGCTGCCGTAGGAATGCTACCATGTTGTTGAACTTCTCCTCAATTCTACAAATCTGGAAATGGCAGAAGAAGATTACTTATTTTACTTTATATAACATTGTCATCATCGTCTATACATTATTAGGTTGACTGGCTTTATTGTATTGTATAGTTACCGTGTAGTAGTTACTTCATATATGAGTAACTTACAGTACAGTTGTTACTTCAGATATTAGTTACAGTGTGGTAGTTACTTCATATATTAGTTACTTATGGTGTAGTAGTTACTTCAGATATGAGTTACTTACAATGTAGTAGTTACTTCAGTTATTAGTTACTTCAGATGAGTTACTTACAGTGTAGTAGTTACTTCAGATATGAGTTACTTACAGTGTAGTAGTTACTTCAGATATGAGTTACTTACGGTGTAGTAGTTACTTCAGACACTAGTTACTTACAGTGTAGTAGTTACTTCAGCTATGAGTTACTTACAGTGTAGTAGTTGCAGAGTCTTGCGGGGGTCTTCTGGGTGGCGGTGGCGGCCACGCCCTTCTCCTTGACTGTGATGCGTACGGGGTTCCTCAGGCCCGCCCTCACCAGCTTCTCCAGCTCCTGGGTCTGGGTGGCCGAAAACAGGCCCGTCCTCCTCTGCTTGGGCAGGTAGGCCAGGATAGCGTTCAGACTGAGAAGATGGCAAAATACCACAGTGTCATCAACTTACTGAACATGATAGTGGCCGTTTTAAAATCCCTTTAAACAATGATATGTTTCCCCATGAAAGCACTCTAAGCATCAAAATCAAATCTATGTTTCGTTTTGCAACACATACCTGTTTCCCATGCAAATACTTGTCCAAGACATTTTAAAAA
Source organism: Urophycis tenuis (assembly GCA_036785325.1). Taxonomy (NCBI): domain Eukaryota; kingdom Metazoa; phylum Chordata; class Actinopteri; order Gadiformes; family Phycidae; genus Urophycis; species Urophycis tenuis. The sequence continues at coordinate 2,534,043 of JAXIVH010000025.1, read as the reverse complement.
GAGTGTGTGTGTGTGTGTGTGTGTGTGTGTGTGTGTGTGTGTGTGTGTGTGTGTGTGTGCGTGCGTGTGTGCCTGCATGCGTACCTGGCCACGAAGCCCATGTCCAGCAGTCTGTCTGCCTCGTCCAGGACCAGCACATCCAGGGTCTTGACCAGGATGGACAGATCCAGGCCATCGGCCTTCCTGCGAAACATGTCCTCCAAGCGACCGGGCGTGGCGATCACTATATTGGAACTGGACGAAGGGGGAGGGATCAGTAAGCTGCCAGGGGGGGCTCCGTGATGCTGATGCATCTTATTCTTTTGGATAAGACCATGGGCTGGTAATAATTACCCATGTTCTTTAAACTTCTCCACATCTTCTATGGGGTTACTGCCACCGATCAACAAGATCTGCCTGGAAAAGCACAATACACATGACATGCGCATGGAGTTTCTGATGTGCAGCCACAAATGAGTCCACAAAGTCCTTCTATAAATAGAGCATAGCTCGAATACTTGATTGATCAATGTAATCCATGCAGTATATAGGATTTGGTTATTGACAAAGTTAACTCTTTAACACTAATAAACAACATGTTCTCCTTCCACGCTTTGCCTACTTGAACTGTGGGAACTTCAGGAGGAACCCTTCCATCACTTCACTGATCTGAAGGGCCAGCTCTCTGGTGGGCGTAATCACCAACGCACCCACCTAAAAAAACAACAACAAAAAAATGTGTATATAACATAGTAATGCAGTTTCACTTCCAAAAAACAATACACATACATTGTTTTCCTTTAAAAAAAAACAACAACAACTTTGCATACCTGCATTTTCTTGAGTTTGTCTTCTCTTTTCAATAGAATTTCTAGTATAGGAATTACGAAAGCCAGCGTCTTCCCACTGCCCGTTACCTGGAATAATGCAGATTGTTAAGAAGCTAGAGATGTCGCTGGTATCTAATATAGCCACTGATCAATGTGTATTATATCAGTCGATGTAGATTTCATGTGGATTTAAAAAAGATGTATGCGCTCCAATCCTGTGTCCTAGTGGTGTTACTTCAAAGTCACTTGAGGAGAATATATATTATCATTTACATTAGACGGTACACTTACCGCTTCGGCAGCCACATCCTTGTTGCGCATGAATAGTGGAATGCATGCGGACTACAGAGACAGAGATGAGTGACATGGGTTGAGTGTTCTGTACTTGGAGACCATAGTAAAAGGTTTGAGAAACACGCACTCGCGTATTGATCTGTGTGTGCCCATACCTGTACTGGTGTCATATGCGTGAACTTCATTTCTCTAAGCGTTTCCAATATTTTGTCGTTTAGTTTTACAGGTAAACTTTCCCACGTTCCTTCTGTTGTGTTTTCCATCTTGACGACTGCTGCTCGTCCACCATGGGTCCACGCGACTCTCTCTTCCTGTACGTGGATATTTACCGTCCGGGTCGAAACAGAATAACTAAATGAAGGTGTCTTGGGATAGAATGTTTCCGATTAATTTGTTCATTTTATATTGACATAAATACGAGAAAATACAATTGGTTGTTGGATGAAGCGTACCCTATGCGCATTTAAATCATTTAAAGTAAATAATTTAAAGTAAATATTTATAGTTTTCTTTCATCACAGACACATATATTGGTAGATGTTATTTTCTTTACCTTGACATGTTTCGACGGATAATACTTCCGTCTTCATCAGAAGGTCACAGGGGTGTATTAGTGTGACGCGTTCTTATCAACTGATGTTAACGGAGATGTGACCCACCTGTCAGTTTTTTTGACTGGTGAACCACACCTCCTGCTGTCAGTCCGCCGCCCCCTAGGACGGCACTGGGAGAGCATATATGCTCCCTCATCTCTGTTCGTCGTCTTCGGGCTCCGCTTTCTTATTTCAATCGCCTCCTTTATCCAACAGTGGTATTGGTTTTTTCCCTGTTTAATGACTCTGGCATTGTCCCTTTATTGTTCTTGTTTGTCTCTGAGCTGTCTCCTTTTCACATTCCTTTTTATGTTCTTTTTTGCGTGTGGTAAAACTCCTTTCCGTCTCCCCAGTGTAGGTTTTATTGCATGATAGACATGGTATTTCATATATGACGTTGCATTTATTGGGTTGATCAATTTTGTCCTTTGGGTGAACTAGCAGCTGTCATAGTTTTGTGTGTGGTGTGGTTTTACCGGTGTGTTGATTTGGTGCTTTTTCATGACCCTCTGGATGTGCTCAATGACCCCTCTGATGTAAGGCAGTGTCACTGCTCCTCTGCTCTCCCTTTTGTGTTCCTTATGTTTTTTCCTTTTCTTTGTTTGTGTTTCCTCTTCGTCTTTTACCTGTTGCGTGCCTTTCTGTATTGCCCATTGTGGATACTGACATGTTTTCAGTGCATTCTGTATGTGTTGCGCCTCCTGTGCTCTGTCCCTGGGATCCGTTGTTAAAGCTGCCTGTTCGTGTAATGTTCCAACCACTGATAGTTCATGTGCTATTGGATGTTCTGATGTCCAAAGTAGGTATTGGTCTGTGTGTGCGTCGGTTTCCTAACGATTTTTTATTTTAATGTCTCCTTCAATCGTGTGGTGGATTTTTATGTCCAAAAAAGCTATGGATCTGTCTGTTTCTTCTTCATGTGTGAATTTTATGTTGCCAGTGTGGTCAATGGAATTGAGGTGATCTGTGAGTTCTTGTGTCTGTCATCTCTCTACACTTTTTCCAGAATGTCGTCCACGTCCATAGTGTGGGCCTGTACTCCTCTGGTGCTGATGTTATTGCTTCCTTCTCCAGATGTTCCCTAAATAAGCCACACATTATGGCTGATAGGGGATCCCCCATGGCAAATCCCTCTTTCTGCCTGCATATTTTTGTGCGGAACTGAAAATAAGTTGAGGTGGCAATGAAGTGGAGTGAATTGACTGATGTCTTGTACTGTCAAATTTGTGTGTTTCTTGAGGTTTTTGTCCTTTTGTGTAGGTGTTGCTGTACTATTTGCAAAGTTGCTTCTACTGGTGTTTTGTGAAGAGTGAGACGACGTCATGTGGTATTAATATTTCGTCCTTACCCACTTTAATATTTCTAAGTTCTTTTGCCAGCTCTTTTGAGTTTTTGCAATGTTGTTCCGTTTGGCCTAGTAATGGTTTTATTATTTATGTGAGAGATTTTGAGAGGTTGTATGTTACAGACCCGATGCTGTCCACAATCGGGCGTAAAGGTGCTCCTGGTTTGTGAATTTTCAGTGTGCCATAGATCCAGGGTGTTATGGGTGCTGTTGGTATGAGGTGATTGTATGACTGTTTATCGATTTTGTTGGTTTCCAGTAATGGTTTCAATATTTTTTTCACAGTGTTTTCCTTGTCTTCTGTGGGGCCCTTCTTGAGAAGCTCATATGTGTTTGTGTCTGCTAGCATTTCATTCATTTATTTTCATATTTTTTCCATATCCATAACGACAGTGGTTCTGCCTTTGTCTGCCAGTAGTATTGTGATGTATTTATTTTTGGCTAGTGTTTTTATGGCCTTTGCTTCCTGTTTTGCTTTTGTTTTTTAGTATGCCTGCTATTTCATTTCGTAGTGTTGCCTTCTGTCCCTGATGCTGTATTTTTTCACATGCTAACTCCGTTGCAAGAATGAACTCCTCGTGTGGGAACTTGTTTGTTGTTATGGCGAAATTGAGTCCACGTGATAGGACCCTGCGCTCTGCCTTCGTTAACTGGTGCCTTGATATATTGCATATCCATCCGTCATTTATGTGTGTGCTACTCCGATCTCGTTTCCTCGTCTTAGAGATTAGTTTGTTTAGTTTTTTAAGGTGCTTTTGTTTCGGTAAACTCGTGTTCTCGTGTACCTTGTTTAAATGGTCTTGTGTTATTGTCTCCATCTCTTCATTGAGGGGGAAGTGTTGTTTGAATTGGTCCATTTTTTCCCCAGCTCCATGTCGATATTGTTTATTTTGTTCGCTGTGCACTGTATCCTTTCTTTGACCAGCATCTGCCGTACCTTCTCGATTGCCCTTTCCGCGTTCTTAGTTGGGAAAATTTTTAATTTCTAAGATGCAATTTCCTGCATTCTAGTCCCTTTTAGGGTGACCTGCTGGACACTGGCAAATCCTAAATCCCTTCTAATTCATAACCTACATTTTCAGTTGCAGGGCCTGCTCCAGACAATACTATTTAATGGAAAGAAACAATAACCATTCGGTTGTTATAACTCCAAAAGCTTAAAAAAGATCTGGGGCTTTTGAAGTGAGAAAGCCCCCCCCCCCACCCCTGTCCCTCCCGGCGGACTGACAGGAAGTGTGGTTCACCAAACTGACAGGTGGATCACATCTCTGTTAACATCCGCTGATGAGAATGCGTTACACTAATACACGGGTGTATTAGTGTGACGCGTTCTTATCAGCTGATGTTAACGGAGTGTGACCTTCAGATGAAACATGCCAAGGAACATGCCAAGGTAAAGAAAATAACATCTACCAATATATATGTCTGTGATAAACAAGGGTGTAACTTTGAGTTGAACATGGGGGGGGGGTTGAGATATATATATAAAATTATTAGTCAAGTTGGCTTGTCCTGTCCCAGCTTTTTACAGGAGGTCTCAGATATGTTGATCATTTCAATTCTTCATGCGAGAAATTAATTGGATTCTATTTAAAGGGTAAAGGGGCATTTAGCATACGCTTTTTTTTTTCTTCTGTTGGCCGGATTAAACATGACCTGGATGAATGAGAACATTCATAGACTTTTGTCCAAAGCAACTTACAATCAGTACATTTGTGGGGTTCAACATGTGGACAGTTGGAGGAGGGGGATCAAGGGGATTGAACCGCTAACCCTACGGTTTGTGGACGACCCGCTCTGTCCACTGAGCTACTGCCGCCTGCCTATTTATGGTCAGAAACCACAGGGGAGTGTTTTGTGAACATGACAGGAAATAATGTTAAGGATATCATGTTGATGTTGCTTTTTTGACTTTTTGTATTTAAATTGTGCCTTGTCAGAGCATACCATTCCTACCTGCTCATCTGAAACCTCTCTCTCGCTGCACTCAGCCTGTCTCTCTTCACCTTCTTTGATCTGGTACACATTAAAACAATACACCAACTAATTACTCATTATAATTTCAAATCATCGTGAAAGTGGGAACTTTTTTCATCGTCGCTGATCTTATATAAAACAAAACATAAACTTTTGGGGGAGGGTAAAGCCTTGGAATAACCACCAACCTATGGGGCATATTTATGGCATATTCTTCTGTCTTCCTCTCGCCTGGTCTCCTTGTGTAAGAATGCTTGTTAAACCTCAGCCCTGTGAGGTACAATCAAGTATTATACATCCTTTTTTCAGAACAACCTGGGCTTTCTGAATATTCATGCCGTGTTTGTGTCATATGAATACAGAAAAAGTCATATGACCAGATATAAAAAGGAAAATAAAAAAACAGAAAATTTATTTCAAACATATTTATGAATTTCTTTCTAAATGTAATACAGATGTTCTTTAAGGGCTATAATAACTATGATATAAAATATATTATTTACATTATTTGCAGAAATGCACTCGCCTGATGTGTGTCATGAAAACAGTGTGTGTGTGTGTGTGCATTGTGTGTGTGTGTGTGTGTATATGTGTGTGTGTGTGTGTGTGTGTGTGTGTGTGTGTGTGTGTGTGTGTGTGTGTGTGTGTGTGTGTGTGTGTGTGAAGTGAGGCAGAGAGGCACTGCACAGCCCAGACATTTACATGAGCTACAGACATTTTTTGTCATGTTTCCTGCACTCAACATCATCATGTACTTCATCTCAAGCACATTTACTGCTCTCAGCTTGTGTTAAATGCCTTAATGTCTGTTCACATTATTTATTCGGATTTACAGCTGATACCGCCGATAGTAGTGATCATACAAGGTCACGGAACAATCACCTTCATTTTATAGACGATCTTTGGCTGATAAAGTGACCACACAACGCTTTCCTATTGGCTTTTAGCCCATCATGTAACGGCGCACGGGTCTCATATTGGACACACTGATGGTTCAAACTTTAAGTGTCCCGGTTTCATTGGAAAAACAGAAGTACATTGCTAGATGCCGGCGACTTCTTAATTAAATGGTTCATATCAAATCAAAAATCAATTTTATTTGTATAGCCCAAAGTCGCAAAACACATTTTGCCTGATGCCAAAGTCGCCTGTTAACTGAATAGCGGGTTTGGCTGACTAGCTAAGACACAGCACAACAGAAAGTAGGACTAACTTGCTCAGTTAACATTATTTGACTCGTGAGTGGTGGCACTGGAGCCCTAACAGAAGCGTACCTCCTGTTCGGAAGATATTTTCATTCTTTTGCCCAACCATCTCTCGTGTTGTCTTCCAAATATCGATAGTATCGATACCAAGTCGGGATCGGTATCGGATCGATACTAGCCTGGTGAGATCGATTCTTTACTTTAAGTTCCGCTCTTGTTTGCAATGCTGCGGTTTCGGCAAAGAGGAAACCTGACAGGCCCACTCTGCACCCCCTCCCCCCTCTGGTGTTTGGATGTTGCGCCGTCACGTGACGCGCAAAGCAAACAAACAAGCAAGTTGCCGGCTATGCACTTTTTGTGTAAGATATTTCTGAAACAAATTTGAGAATACAGCATTTTCTATTTAATTATAAACTTTGCCCTAATTCTGTCCTGGGTTTTTACTATTTAATAATAAAAAAGGAAACATCGCAAAAAACACTTAAGGTCATGAAAATTAATTGAGATTTAGCAATTCAATGACACATCCACCTTATTTATTGAAAAGCATCGGTATCGGTAGCGGTATTGGCGATACTGGCCCATATTTACTTGGTATCGGATCGATACCAAAATATGCACTATCGCACACCACAAATCAAATCTCAGAGCGGGAGGGGGCGCAGACAAACGCTATATTTTACTGCTAAATTGAGAAAATCTACCACATTGTCGTGTTTATAATACTTAACATTCAGTATCAATAATTATGATATCATATTGGGTGGGTTGTGGTGGCTGGTTTGGATTATTGGGTAGGTTGCCACCCACCCATCCCCCCCATAAATTACATAAGAAAACTATAAATATTTATCTCAAGTGTTTTTCTATTAAATGAAAATTAAAGTGGAATACATTATTAGATTACATTTGAGAATTTAGGCTGCTTTGGACTGTATTTTTCAAAAATGTTAACATTTGAACATATTATTCAGGAAATAATTATTTCTTGATGTGTTATTCCAGAGGAATAGAGATTTGCTGGTTTACACACGAGTGTGCGCGCGCATACACAAACACACACGCACACACACACACACACACAGTGAAGAGCTGATGGACTAGAAGTTCCAGTTTTGATAAAGCGTCCTTCTGCTGACTGCAACTAACTAGCAGAAAACATACTTCTCCTGTTTATCCAAAGAGGAAACTAATTACATATTTTAATTACCACTGTTAGGATGTTAGGACGAATAGTTAGATCATGGCATCTGAAACTTTGCGAATGCCCCATGATACAGATATTCAACTCGAAGGGTGTGGTTTAATTGTGTTTGGAGATTGACCCCTTTAAACACACTTCTGTTCATTGATTCGCTAAATAGTCACCAATAGTAAAAACGAATCTCTCCAACTACTGTAATTCACTTGAATGTCCGTGTCAATGTGGGGAGCTGAGTTCTACTTTATTCTTTTAATTGAATTGCATGTTTGGTACCTGTTTTATAGTCTATGGTGTCACGATTATAGAAAGTAACATACTCAGTACTCCTATTAGGATGAGGATGACTCCTATGAGGATTCCTGCGTGACATTCATGAGCACATAGCCCTTAATTAAAATCTTTTTATTTCATTTTTAAAACAAACCCCCCAAAAAAAAAGAAAAAAAAAAGATTTTACAGAATTTTGAATTTATTACAAAATCTGGGCCATTTTTTTCCACAGACAAACATTCTACATTTGTACAGATAGATCAATTACCTTTTCTTTTATTTCAATCACATAACGGGAGGAGTAGGAGTACAGAGCATTAAAGCATTCAAGCCCGCTCAAACTCACCAGAAAAAGTGATGTACAAAATCGAGGCATATTCAAAAAAGACAGGACATTCACGATGGTGCAAACAGGTGGTATTAGAAATGCCTTGGATACAATTCTGTCAATTGTGAAAAAGGTTATAATTAAATTCTAATGCATCGTTCAGAGGTAAAGCTGCACCACAGCGGATGCACTCCAGGAACAGGAAGAAAAAAAACACTAAACGTACAAAACTGCCGATCATTTCATAACTTAAAATCCCCCCACCCGAACAGAATTACTTTTTGTATTTAAAAAAAAGAAGCAACTAAAGCAGAACCAACAGTGACGCGGCTGCAGCCTACCCAGCACCTAGCAGTGATTACTGTAACATCTCAGGTGTTCTTGGCACAACCAAAAGTAGCGCAGTTTCAACTCATCTTGTTTCCTCCTCCTCCTCCTCCTCCTCCTCCTCCTCCTCCTCCTCCTCCCTCCTCCCTCCTCCCTCCTCCCTCCTCCCCCCTCCCCCCCAAGAACTGCAAAGTGAATTGATGTGAAGCCAATACGTTTCATGACCGTGAAATTGGTAATCTTCCGGGGAGGGGGCAAGTATGGGTGAAATCATATATATTTGAGTATAAGGGCATTAAACAGTTTAGCCGTGCTGACAACAAAAAAATGGGGGGGAAAGCGATTTCTAGCATGGCTTGCTATCGACGGGCCTTCAAACTTTCTCTAGAAGCCTTACTATACACATTTACACACACACACATATATTGGAACCCTTGATTAATGTCCCTTGCGTTTCAAGCCTTTTAAATGGTGCATTCACTTTTGTCATGTTTGCAATAGTCGCCATCCAGGAGAGGCTCCAGTAGCTGCTCCCACGACGACGACCCCCTGACCCCTGGCATGGCTGTCCATCAGTGCGCATTATAAGTTAAATTGTCATCCATGTTCACCCACCACTTTAAATTTCGGAGCCAAACGGTTCATTCATGCCGACACCCGTCTTCATAAGCAATGTATTCAATAGTAATCAAGAGGGGCGAGGGGGGGATGTTAATGACAACGCAGAGGGTGGGGTGGGGAATAATATTTCGGAGTTCAAAATGAATACAATTGTTACACAACCACATTAGTAAATATGGAATCCACCAGGGGAAAACAAAAAAAAAACAAAAAAAAAAATCCATTACGCCATTGTACATTGGGGCCGTCACCTTGTCTCCTTTCTCTAGAGAAAGTAACCGTCTTGGAGGTGAAGAGAACAGTAGCGCACACACAAGGGTGGTGGGGGGTGGTGGTGGGGGGGGGGGGGGAACGCTTAACACGTTACACCACTCGCCGGACCTCGAAGAACCTCTTAAGATAGTAAATCTGTCCCAGGGTCATGGCCACGAGCACCAGGGCCTCGAAGAAGGACCACAGCACCACTCTGCTGTTCGTGTTGTCGTTGACTAGGAAGGAGGGCGGAAAAAAGGACACGCGGTATTCATCTCTTATCTCCGAAATGGAACATCTGTGTGTGTGTGTGTGTGTGTGTGTGTGTGTGTGTGTGTGTGTGTGTGTGTGTGTGTGTGTGTGTGTGTGTGTGTGTGTGTGGTGTTAGGAACTCACTGGCTCTGTGTATCCTCTCGCGGACCTCCATGTACTCCTGCTCGTGCTTGACAGCCGTCATGGCCACGGCGAGCTCGTTGATCATCTCCTCCAGCTTGTTTTGGTGGGCTACAAGAAAAACACAAAGGGCACAGTCATTCACTAAGGAAGCCATTTTAAAAAGGGAACAAACAGGCACAGCCACAAATCATATCAATGCGTGTCGTAACGGTCGCGCCAACAGACTACCCGTGCATTATGACAGATACTCACTATAGTAAATGCCCTACTGGGAGAACCTGCCCTGTTCACACCGAGTCCACAAACCATTCAAATAATCAGTGTTTTCACTCATGAAATGTACACAACTCAATATTAGTTCACACTGCAGTGCAATAGCAGTGGTTAGCTAAAGTTCAGTGCAGTGTGTCACACAAGCAAAAACAAAAAAAGCATGTATAACATGTCCTGCCGCCTACCGTCCCAGCTGTCGCCACCTAGAAAGAGTAAAACAGTTCCCAAGGAAAGTTAAGCCAGGAAAGAAGAAGAAGGAGAGGAAACGCAATCAAAGACAGAAAGGGGGGGTGAAGCACAGATATAAAAAGTGGGACCTGTGAGTTCTGTCTCAAAAAAAAAAAAAACAGAAGCTAATACCTTCCGTTTCCATGTCTTGCCCTTTGGGCGCCTCGCCGATGTCAATGGTGAACATGACGATCTTGGGCGTCATAGTGGACATCTTGTTGCTAAAGCAGAACTTATAGATGCCATCCATGTGTGCTGCTACGGAGTACTTTCCGCTGGACTCACGGTCTCCTTTGTAAATCTGTTTACCGTCAGGACCAGTTATCTGCGAATGAAACATTGGCATATTGGCATGACATTTTTAACTGCTGCCACACACAACACAGGCTTGGTGATATCACTTAAGTGATAACATATGGTGCGGTTTAAGCGCTCAAATATACATCAATATACACATTATAAAACACAGCTATGCTCTCAACAGTAGTACTGCAACTTTTACTCTTCAAAAGTCATATTTTCAATGTTTAAATGGTCTCTGGTGACAGGACTATTATGACAGGTGAAGGATAAACACCGAGGCTAATATTAGCTCAATTTAGCTACTAGCTAACCACTTCATATGGTGTACAGAGAAGAAAATTGACATTAACAGCCTATTACTAATGTTAATTACACGTAAAACTGCAGTCTTAACTTAACGATCTTCGTAAATGAACGCAATGCTAAGAGATATTCATGGCACTTGACTTCCCAACACCACGCCGAACACACTTGAGAGGCCTTGAAACACACACGTTCAAATAAGAATACCGTACTAATATTGAGTTAGTGTTGGCGCTCACCTCAACATCAATGTCCAAAAAGCCCCCTTCAGCGACCTCGAACATAAGACCCATTTTGGTTCCGGAGTTGACCCGCTCGTAGAAGCACTCTTCTGCATGGGCGTCTATGCTAACGAAATACCCCGACGCAGTGGACGACAAGACGGCCAGAAGCACAACGAGCTCCGACAAAGTGAACATCTTTTGACTTTATACGATAGAGTTTGGACAATTTGTAACGATTAGTTGTCGTCCTGTCTCTAAATTACAACAGGACGGATGTTATATTGAGCACAAGGGCACCGGTTCTGAAGCTATTTGGCTAGTCTGTGGTTGCAGGAAAGCTTTCTGACCAGTGATAGCGCAGCGAGCGCATCGATGCTGTGTGATTGCCACGTACTATACGGATTTACACGGCAAGCAGAGAGGGACATTTCTACTTGCTGCTTTTTTGTCTGGCGGTTGTAACGTTTTACCACAAGTCACAAGTCACCTTAGTAGACAGACACCTTAGAAGTCACAAGTTACCTTAGTACAGCTGATATATATATATATATATATATATATATATATATATATAGAGAGAGAGAGAGAGAGAGAGAGAGAGAGAGAGAGAGAGAGAGAGAGAGAGAGAGAGAGAGAGAGAGAGAGAGAGAGAGAGAGAGAGAGAGAGAGAGAGAGAGAGAGAGAGAGAGAGAGAGAGAGAGAGAGAGAGAGAGAGAGAGAGAGAGAGAGAGAGAGAGAGAGAGAGAGAGAGAGAGAGAGAGAAAATTGTTTGTGTATACGCTTGTGTTTCCAAATTGTAAATGTATTGAAATGATAAACCTTTTCCCCCGTAATGGACATTTGACTAGAATTTTTTTCGTGAGAAAAAGTATGTGGGTCTGAATGACAGAATGAGAGGTCAATCCATTCATTGTATAATCTAAATCAAGAAAGTAAAAGTTGATATTGTCCAATAGCACATTTAATAGTCCGAGAATATTTCACACTATCAAAAATGATATAAAAAATAAAAAGGTTAATAACATTTTAAATTCTTATTTTTCAAGATTGGTTGTTCCAAAATTCGGAATATAATTTATAGTGCAGTTTGTTATTGTTGCCTCCTAAGTTTTCCAGTTTCCCTGTTTCCGAGGCCCAGAGTAGTTCCTGAACGCATCCCGAGCTGTCGAAACGTTGTATCGCAGCACGCTTGCGCACGGAGAAAGTGATAGGCCTCTTTAATATAACTCACTTAGGACGCCGGTTGGCCAAGGCCCTGTTGTTTTTCATTACAAGGGAGGGGCTCCGGTCGACTGTGGCTACACTGGACGATAAATCACACGAACCCTTTATTGTGTCGCATGTTTGGTGACGTCCAATTATCGACTTGTTCTGAAGTCTCTGGGGCCGAGGCCTAGAGACTTTTCCTAGCTAACGTTATTAACATTTCCAGTCACTGCCAGTATTTTGATGCGGGTTCTGACTGGGTGTGGACTAATGAAGCGCTTTATGGTGTGTTAAAAGGCGTCAATTGTTGGAAGCGTCTGCCAGCTAGTAAAAGCATTAAAACTCCTAGCGAGGAAGTGAGGAGCGAAAAAAAATGACATCTCGAAGGTAAGGGGACTAGAAAACAATGTTATGGGGACTAACGTCTGCTGAGCTCATAAACAATAGCTGGCTGGATGGAAACCTTCTGGTACATTGATCGTGCATTGTGTTCCTCTTCTTACAGAAGCGTAGCAAGTATCCCATAAGGATGTGTACCGGTAACTTAGTACGTACTCCTATAAGGTTTAATGAACGCTACATAACTGTCCTCGATCGAAGCCCACTTGGTAGTACACACTCAAACAATCACACACAACACGCATGCAAAGTAGTTATTCGGTGCATCTAGCCCAGAAGAACTGCAGAATCGCTCTATTATGGTGCCGTGTTCCGATCGCTATGCTACGGTGTTGTCTGCTGCTGAATCCACAGCCATACGTTTAATTTCAGTGTTTTCATTCCAAGCCAGGGAATACGGACATGACGTAGAGGCATTGAGGTTGAACAAAATTACTTGTTAGATAGATACGATAGTGGTTGCATTTGTGCACACTCCGATACATTGAACTTGTTGTCGTGTGGTTAGGTGGTTCCACCCCAACATCACCGGTGTGGAGGCTGAGAATCTGCTGTTGACTCGCGGAGTGGATGGGAGCTTTTTGGCCAGACCGAGTAAAAGTAACCCGGGCGACTTTACTCTCTCAGTACGGTAAGCAGCATAACCCGGCATGTTCAGAACACCCTTTCCCCCACTTCCAAATAAGGGAATACAGGAATACAACCAAACAAATATGTTCTCCCACACACTCGGTGTTATTGTTTGCACCCAAGTTAAAATCAGTTTTATAGCCCAGGAAAATACAAATCATCTTTCATGCCTTTCTCCTGGTTCATTTGTTTGATTTGGCCCCGAGTCTGGGAAGTGTGTGTGTGTGTGTGTGTGTGTGTGTGTGTGTGTGTGTGTGTGTGTGTGTGTGTGTGTGTGTGTGTGTGTGTGTGGTCACATTCAAATTGTCTTGCAACACCAGCTTCACCTGTAAGGGGTTGACACTTTTTATTAGAAAAGAATACTCCAGAAACTTTAAGCCCACTTGTTTCTGTGAAATGTTACTCTCTGTGGCTAGATATTTCCATGAAGCATTATGAAAAACCCACGGTCAGTTATGTGATTGCCAGTCTTTTAACATTAGACATTATGCTGACTTGGCCAGCTTTATTTTATGATTGCTTTAGCCTGTTCTATCAACTAGATTATTTTTGTTTATTTAAGTAACCGCATTGTTCACCTGCGATAACCTTATTCACTTAATGTGTTTGTTGTTAATCTTTTCCCCATTGATCAGTTAAAATCCAAAACATACCTTATCCATAGGCCCTTTTTCCATTTGTTCAGCCAGTGGTTTTATGGCGCTCATTTTACTCCCTTCAACCCCCACCCAAATAGTATTACATTTTGTTTTGATCTCATATTTATCGGGACACATTCATCAGTTAAATTGTGATTACTAATAATCCACAATCTAAAAAACCAGACAGGTCAACAGTTACTTTTCGAAAGGTTGAATTGTTTAGGCGTTCACTGATGTCAAACCCATATCAAAGTTTTTCAAGTGAATATTTGTCAGTGTCTTCGGTCGAGGGCGGCCATTGAACGGCCGGGCTCTTTGGTAATACATGTCTTAAGTTACAGTTGATAAAACATGGCTGATGACAGATCTGTGCCGTTTTTGATTCAACCCCCGAGTTAGTAACTTCCTCCCACGCTAAAGGATCCTGTTTTTATTTTTAAACATTGCGTCATTTGCATTGAAGATTACATTTTAGCTGACACTTTGAAGGCTGTTTTTTTTTTTAAATCCAATGCATCAACCACAACATCTCTAAACGAAATTAATAAACTTTACAACACAACGGCCGTTTCGAATTCCCCACATCCCACATCATCTTAAATGTGCGGCGAGGCGAGACGAGAGATACGGCTCGGCCAATTTCTCATAGTAGGTCTTTTATCGACGGGGGGATGAAGAAAAAAAAAAACCCAAACAAAACAAAAGCCATTCATTGACTTGATATTCACTTTATCATGAAGCGCTGCTTGTTGGCCCCCTCGTGGACAATGGCTCTCTCAATGCTCTGCAGGAGGAATGGCGCCGTGACCCACATTAAGATACAGAACACTGGGGACTACTACGACCTCTATGGCGGGGAGAAGTTTGCCACGCTGGCGGAGCTGGTGCAGTATTACATGGAGCACCACGGCCAGCTCAAGGAGAAGAACGGCGACGTCATCGAGCTCAAGTACCCACTCAACTGTGCCGACCCCACCTCAGAAAGGTGAGCGGGAAGTGTGTGGGTGTGTGTGTGTGTGTGTGTGCATGTGTGTGTCTGCGTGTGCGTTTGTGCGCGTGTGTTTGTGTGTCTGTGTGTGTGTGTGTGTGTGTGTCTGCGTGTGCGTGTGTGTGTGTGTATCTGTGTGTGTGTGCGTGTGAGTGTGTGTGCATGTGTGTGTGTGCGTGTGTGTCTGCGTGTGTGTGTGTGTGTGTGTGTGCGTGTGCGTGTGAGAGAGACTTGTAGCATAGGTTGCACCAAGTCATTGGACTTCATGTTTTATTGACGTGACTTCTGTTGATTTTATTAAAACACACAGCTAGTCTAGATGGAACGATGAACGCAGCATCCGGCATGATGGTTGTTTGCATACCTGTTACAACCGTTCCCGCCCGTTTAGATGTTTCAAAAATATATCTCTTTGCATCGCGATCTCAAAGCCCTTGGATCGGAGATCCAGAAACACTCATGTAAACAAGGCCGATGCAACCTTTCTACTGCAGCTAATTCACTCCGTTAAAACATAGATGAACTAGAAAGTTTAAATTTCCATCCACGAAGCCATCCGTCCAGGGAATCTTTCTCTGTAAATCGTTTAATTCTGGTCCACTTACTTATGGTTATTTGGCATATTTAGGAAAGCACAATGCAAATGCAAATTGTTAGTTCATTTAAACCGACGATATTCTCCAGCGCCACAGCAATAGTTTTAGACAGCCTGCATCTCATTCAGGGGCAGGCTGGGGGCGTCCCCCGCAAAAGCTAGCCCGCGTGCTTCAGGGGGGTTCGAACCCGTACGCACTCAACCAATCCCCGCCCCCCTGCCCCCCTTTAACGGCCTCCTCCTTCATCCTCGACCGGGCCCCCGGTCTGTCCCCCAGGTGGTTCCACGGGCACCTGTCGGGCCGCGAGGCGGAGAAGCTGCTGACGGAGAAGGGCAAGAACGGCAGCTTCCTGGTGCGGGAGAGCCAGAGCCACCCCGGGGACTTTGTGCTGTCGGTGCGCACCGGGGACGACAAGACCGACACCGCCGACAACAAGCCCAAAGTCACCCACGTCATGATCCGCTGTCAGGTGAGCCCCCCCCCCCCCCCCTCTGTTGGCCACCACGGACGTCTGTCGCGACACCGCATGCATCTCCAGAGTGGGTCGCGGTGAAGGACCGCGGTGATGATGGCGTGCTGTGAAATGTACGTGTACAAGCGTGCGTGCCGAGTGCGCGCCATGTTTGACTTGATTTGGTTATTGGATGTTTATGACTGGAAAGGAGGGGGGGGTGGGGATACTGTATCCAAGAACGGTGATCATGGAGAACTGTTAATTATAGTGCAGGGCATTGAGGACGTATTGCTCATTGGGCGGGTTTTGTTGCTGTCCGGGGCCAAAAATGGCTTCACAAGTGGGGTCACGGCATGTGTTAGATGGCTGTGTTGTACCCGACTCCGGAATGGTTTAATTTCCTGGTATTGTGAGTTGATCGGAATGGTTTATTAGTCCGTTTGGAGATTTCAAAGAGTGCCTTCCGCGTATGGTGAGAGATTGCAAGGCCACGGTCAGGCCCCCGGCTTTGGTTTCATTAACCGAGAAGTGAGACGACACTTCTTCACTTCCCCCATGAGGACATTAGAATTAGAAATGGAGAAGAGCGAGAGACGACGTGGGCCGACGTGCAAGATAAACACGTAACGTGTCAACGTGTGATTTGAGTTAGTCCACCAGCCCGCCAAAAAAAAAAAAAACACTCCTTGCCTCAGGGTCAAACCCTGGCCCTGGGTTCCAGTCCACTCCGACCCTGTAGGATGGCGCCACAGCCCTCGGCCTTGTGTGTGTGTGTGGTGGTGTGGGCGCCACGTGATGACCCCGGGCGTTCTGTGTGTGTGCGGATGTCTCCACAGCAAGACCTGTACGATGTGGGCGGGGGGGAGAAGTTCGACTCGCTCACGGACCTGGTGGAGCACTACAAGAAGAACCCCATGGTGGAGACCCTGGGCACCGTCCTCCAGCTCAAACAGGTACTGCTGCCGGTCACACCGCGGGTTGGGCGGGCGGGGCTAGCTGGTCCTAAAGGGTAAAGGGGGCATTTAGCAGACGCTTTTGTCCAAAGTGACATACAATCAATACATTTGTGGGGTTCGACATGTGGACAGTTAAAGGAGGAGGGGCGATCAAGGGGATCGAACCGCCGACCTTACGGTTAGTGGACGACCCGCTCGGTCCACCCGCTCCACCCACTGAGCTACTGCCGCCCCTGTCCTGGTGTACAAATGAGCCGGGGCGGGGGGGGCGGTCTGAAAAATCTACATGGTCTCGTACAGAGGCAGGTGCAGGGACCCGAAAGACATTCCCACTGTGCATGTCCACTCACTAATGGCCGCCACGCTGGCGTTGTTTCGACCAAATCCCACTCAAAACAACAGCTCCTAATTCCCACCCACCTCCTCATTTGATGACATCAATAATTCAGTGTAAGCCGCGCCGGCTGATGGCGCCGTGGGCTACGTTGCGGCGTACCGGTGATGATGACGGCGTTGTTGTCGTTGTTGTTCCCGTCAGCCGCTGAACACTACGCGCATCAACGCCGCGGAGATCGAGAGCCGCGTCCGGGAGCTGAGCAAGCTGGCCGAGGCCACGGACAAGGTCAAGCAGGGCTTCTGGGAGGAGTTCGAGGTGAGGCCGCTCTCTGAGGTTTTATCACCCGTTCAGGTCATTCGATGATGACTTCGTCGGTGAGTTACTTGCTTAGCTTAGCTTATCTTGTGTCAGTGCGCTGTGGGGAGGCCTCCCTAATGTGGAGCCCGCGGTGGCGTGTGTGTGTTCCTCAGACGCTGCAACAGCAAGAGTGCAAGCTACTGTACAGTCGCAAGGAGGGCCAGCGAGCCGAGAACAAAAACAAGAACCGCTACAAGAACATCCTCCCCTGTAAGAAAATGCGTCCCGCCATCTGTTCGTTTCCCCTCAACTCCCTGTGTCGTGATTATTTTTAAGTCATCAAGAATTCACTTGGATATGCCTGATTTCTATGAAACCTTGAACATGAATTCTGCTGAACTTTCTGCATCGTCTCATTTGGACTATGAATTCACCTGACCTCTTATGTTGCTAAGATGCGATGCATCTGAACTCTGTGTTGTCTTTTTAACTGGAACACGAGTTCCCTGGAAATCCCTGCATAATCCCAGCATGTTAATGAGAGCGCTCTGTTGGGTTTCCTCCTCCTCCTCCTCCTCCTCCTCCTCCTCAGTCGACCACACGCGTGTGGTGCTGAACGATGGCGATGACAGCGAGGCCGGCTCGGATTACATCAACGCTAACATCATCATCGTGGCGACGGACATCATGGTAACTTCACTGCACGTGCACACATGCATACATATATGCGCACAAAAACCCTGGGTATCACAATGCAAGTCGATATCTTAATTTTGTGACGATACAATAAACTCTAAACTATAACCGATAATGTAGAATTGTTGCCCAGTCCTAATTTGTCGTTTGTGTGCGTGTGTGCGTGTGTGTGTGTGCGTGTGCGTGTGCGTGTGTGCGTGTGCGTGTGTGCGCGTGTGTCAGCCGGAGCTGGAGTCCAAGTCGAACAGCACCAAGCTGAAGAAGAGCTACATCGCCACGCAGGGCTGCCTGCAGAACACCATCAGCGACTTCTGGAGGATGGTGTTCCAGGAGAACTCCAGGGTCATCGTCATGACGACCAAGGAAGTGGAGAGGGGAAAGGTAAGCAGAGAGGACGTTCTGCCGCGTCTGTTTCTCATTGTCACTGCTGTGGGAGCCCGATGAAAGCCTTTCAGCAATATGTCTGCTGAAACATCCATCTCGTACTTCTGTTTGCACTGACGAGAAGAAAGAAATAGTTTTAGTGCAAATGTAATTCTTTCTTTTGTTATTTGTGCAGAACTGAGGCACAAACAATCCTTTGCCAATAAAATATGAATGAACAAGTTTACAGTTGGAAAAAGATTAAAGGAAAGAAATCAAACTAGGACTGCAAGCAGTCACGAAAGGTGTTCACAGCCCACACACCAGCCCCCCCCCGGTAACCGCCCTCTTCCTGTGGTTCACACACACACACACACACACACACACACACACTCACACAGACACACACACACACACACACATACACACACACATACATACACACACAGACACAACCACATACTCACACAGACACAGACACAGACACGCAACCACATACTCACACACGGACATACAACCACATACAAGTACACACACAGACACACACAAACAGAAATACTGAGAAACACAAACGGACACGCATGCGCAAACAGAAATGCAGAGACACACACACACGCGGCCACACAAAGACACATAACACTGAGACACACAGACGCACGCAAACAGAAATACAGAGACACGCACACACACAGATGTACATGCACACAGACACAGAAATACAGAGACGCACACATACACCGACAGACACATACACACAGACAGACAGACACATACTCAGACAGACAGGCAGACAGACTCGTGCCGTGGGTCGTCAACAGTGTTGCCACAGTTACCTTGAAAAAGTAATCTGACTACTGATTACTGACTACTCCTTTAAAAAGTAACTAAGTTACTTTACTGATTACTTGGTTTTAAAAGTAACTAAGTTAGATTACAAGTTTCTTTATTAGTTACATTCAGCAGCTGCCGACAACCCCCCCTGCCGCCAATACTTTTGCCAATACTGTACTCACGTTACGGAAGTGCATTTTAAACAGTAACGTCAACCATGTATCTCCTGACATTTAAAGTTCAACTTAAAAACTATTTCCTGAAAAAATACATGTTTTCTATAAAAAAAAATAGCGACAGCATTAATAGTAGGGATCTTGTTTATAATGGCACGAAAGGAGGGCGAGTCAACCGTGTTTAAGGGGAGCATTTCCTCTACAACATACTGCCCGACCAACTTATTCAACTCTCCCCCACTTATTGGTTTTCAACTGAAGTCCAGCTTTGGTTGTTTGGGTGGTGGGGGACCTCCTGCGTTAACAGCTCTCTGCTTCGCACCGGGTGGGACTCGCTCTATAAGGTTGACTGTGCGATGCCGCGACTCCAAATGTTTCTTCAAATTTGACGTTGTGTTTCTAAAGGTAGATAGCACTTTGTCGCTAACACAGAGTGTACAACTAACCTTAATATTATCATCTTTAGCAGACAGAAACTACAAATAGTGTGTGTATTTCCAGCTGGAAAACTTGCATCTCTCTCCTCCCTCCACTGTTGATTATATTTGTGCCGCGGTACAGCCTACTACGTGAGTTGACCTCCAGGCGGAAACGTCATTTGTCGCGTACGTCACCCCGAGACGCAAGAAGAAAGCAGGAAAATGACAAAAAATAGTAACGCGCAGTGACTTGGATAAGTAACGTTAATCTGATTACTGGTTTGGAAATAGTATCGTGTTAGAATACTCGTTACTGAAAAAAAGTAGTCAGATTAGAGTAACGCGTTTCTAAGTAACGTGTTAGTGGCATCACTGGTCGTCAGTCTGAAACACGTTTCACCTGCCCCGCTCAACCCAAAATGCATTTTTCAACCCCCTTTGAAACAGGGGCTTCACGTACATGTTGAGAACAGCACCTGTCACCTATGCAGCTCTGTTACAGAGCACAGCAGACGTTGTGACGTGTGAACCGACCACAATGACCTTATGAGAGCACTGCTCTCACGTCAGTGGCTCAACAGAGTTTGAGCTGATGGGCTCAACGTGCGACAATGGCGAGGATAAAACATACGTGTCTACCGTGTATTTGTGGAACAGACCGCGTGAAAGGCAGAGTAAGAAATCCAGAGCTAGCAACAATGATGAACGTTGTGTGTGTGTGCGCTGAACCCGCCTGTCACTGTCCTCGTCTGGTTCTGGTTCTCCTGAAGACCAAGACCAAGACAAGATCGATGTCTGCGCATCTCTCCCAAATCTCACCCAAATCTCTCCCACGCTCGGAAAAGTTACAAGCGTTTCCAAAATTTAAAACAGCATTCTGGGTGGCGGGGCTGATCGTTTGAATTTGGCTGCAAATTATAGCGCCCCCCTATGGACAAAATCTTTCCAGATTTTTGGGGGTCCTCAAAAAAAAAAAAATCTATGGTCGCCAAATTTAAAAAAACGTATGAACTGCAATGCAGAGATATGGGCCCTCAAAAAAAGAGAGAAAAAAAGAATAACACCTAAGCCCTAAATAAACAATAGGTATCCACAGATGGGTGAATACCTCATGATTTCTCTTAGCGACACACAGCTCTTGGGTAAATGTGTGAAGTGCGACCAGTGAAACGCGGTTATTCATCCATCCTGCAGAGTAAATGTGTGAAGTACTGGCCGGACGTGTCGGCGCTGAAGGAGTACGGCGCCATGCGGGTCCGCAACGTGAAGGAGACCGCCGCCCACGACTACACGCTCCGAGAGCTCAAGCTCTCCAAGGTCGGACAGGTAAGGAAGGCCCCGGGCGTCCTCCGGTGGTGTGAGCTCGTCGTTGCACGTCCGCCACATCCAAAGTATTCCAACGACCGCAAGGCGCAGTTCCACACGTGGCCACCGGAGGTCACATGGCACCACGTGAAGAGAGACGCTGAAAGGACTGCGTTTCGAGGCCCAACGTCAATCCGCTATAAGCCTCTATATAACTGTTCTTTATGACGTCACAGTGCTCTTGATGATGTCACAGCGGTCTTAATGATATCATAGTACTCTCAATGACATCACAGTGTTCTTGATGATGTCACAGTTAATGATGATGACACAGTATTCGTGCAAGTGAACCCACTTACACCTTTGTTTTGTGACACTGACAAAATAGCATTGATTTCTATGTTCACAATCAATGAAGATGTATTTCCACGCTCGTTAATGATGTCACTGTGTTCTTAATGGGCAATTCGTCTCTGTGACTCTGTGGTTTGCGTACCTATATATAGGTACGCAATATTTATATATATTATATATATTATCGAATATTTATATTATATATATTATTATTATATATATATTATATATATTATTATATATATTATCGAATATTTATATATATTTCGATGGAGATCACAATCGTTTTTTACACTGCACTACATACTGCGTTTCGAAGCATCTGTAGTGATGGCGATGCAGTGACGCAGGGTAACGCACAGTGTGACTGTAGCTCTACACACCACCGTTACAGGGCAACACGGAGCGCACCGTCTGGCAGTACCACTTCCGGGCCTGGCCCGACCACGGCGTGCCCACCGACCCCGGAGGCGTGCTGGACTTCCTGGAGGAGGTCAACCTGAAGCAGGAGAGCATCCTGGAGGCCGGCCCCATCGCGGTGCACTGCAGGTGAACGCCCCAACCCTAGCAGACCAGAGAGACTACTAGCAGTCACAGCAAGCAGATGTTGGGTTTTACACACATTGTGACTCTTGAGTGTTGTGGGATGGAGGAGGCCCCCCCTGGAGTACCACCGCCTGGTGGTTCCTGATTCAGGGTTCACTCATTGAGTACTTCATGATACGATCACTCACAGTGATCACACTCATATCATCAGCGGCTGTTGATTATGATGGAGTAGAAGTTGGACCCATGAGTTTCTAGAACCGGGCTCACGGGACGCGGTGGTACCACCAGGGATGTAACGGTCTGTCTCTCGTTTCCCTCCAGTGCTGGGATCGGACGAACAGGCACCTTCATTGTGATCGACATCCTGATAGATGTGATCAGGGAAAAAGGTATGGACATGTCGGCCCAAAACGATTTTTTTTTAATCTGTATTGTGATTTGATTATGTAGAACTGCTTTTACAATGCAAACTTTTTTTCTTCTTCCATTTGAAGACGATGGCTTATGTATTGGTGTGTTTTGTATAGTGAAGACTCCCCCGGACTCCCTCACCCTTTTTTTAATTTTTACCCTCACAAAAAACTCTGGGTAGTGCACCAACCGTAAGATGGGGACCCCGGAAAGGGTCGGGAACCCAATGTGTGTGCTTTTTTGTTTCTTTTTAACCTTTGCACCTGTCACGGCCACTCAGATGATTGCATTTCTTTAAACTTGTATGCGGAGGTTCTCGTGCCAACAAGGCACTTACGCCATTGAGTGGAAGAGAATTACACCGGCCGTGATTCACCCAGCATCACAGCTACAAAAGATGCACTCCTAGACTCTCACTAGGTGTGAGGGTTTCGGGTTTTTTGACGTTAAAACGTCGCCTCGCCTTTCGCAGGGGTGGACTGTGACATCGACGTGCCCAAGACCATCCAGATGGTGCGGTCGCAGCGGTCGGGGATGGTGCAGACGGAGGCCCAGTACAGGTTCATCTACATGGCGGTGCAGCACTACATCGAGACCCTGCAGAGACGCATCGAGGAGGAGCAGGTGTGTGCGTGTGCGTGTGCGTGTGCGTTGTGTGCGTGTGCGTGTGTGTGTGTTGTGTGTGTGTGTGCGTGTGTGACTCTTTGAACACTGGCCACGGCCTCGCCAACGCACTGCCCTTCCACCGTGTTGTGTGGAGGGTAACGTCATTGTAATGTGATGTTAGCCATCACGTTACCTACGTGTTGTATTTGTACATGGCATCAAATATTATTTATGTTTTCAATGCATTTTTTGCATTGTTGACGCTAATTACATGTTGTTCACATATTTGGCTACGTATATTATTACATCTATATTACTTCACTCCAAGGTGAAATGAAATGACATTGCTTGTGACAAAGTCCCACTAAACCTCTTCACTGAACCCCAAGGGGTCCTTGAGGCTGACGTCGTCCTAACTTTGAGCTAACTTTGAGCTAACACTGTCCCCCGTCTCTGCAGAAGAGTAAGATCAAGGGGCGGGAGTACACCAACATCAAGTACTCCATGTTAGACCTGACCAGCGGCGAGCAGAGCCCCCTGCCGCCCTCCACGCCCATCCCCACGCCCATCTGCACAGAGTGAGTCTGACCGCGCCACACACACACACACACACACACACCCTGTGTCTCTAACCAGTCGCTGGCGTGTCTTTGAACTCACCTGTGTGTGTGTGTGTGTGTGTGTGTGTGTGTGTGTGTGTGTGTGTGTGTGTGTGTGTGTGTGTGTGTGTGTGTGTGTGTGTGTGTGTGTGTGTGTGTGTGTGTGTGTGTGTGTGTGTGTGTGTGTGTGTAGAATGAGGGACGACAGCTCCAGGGTGTATGAGAACGTGGGTCTGATGCAGCAGCAGAAGAGCTACAGATGAGGGTCCGCGCGGAACCCGGCGCTCCACCATTTCCAGGTAAACACAACACCCCCCCCCCACCCCCCAACAACAACAACAACAACGACGACGGCGACAACAAAAACGTCCAATCACAACCCGCCACCTCTGAAAAGCCCTGGCCTGGCTGCGGCCAATCACAGCCTGTGACCACAGCGTGTTGTTCTCTGACCCGCCCTGCAGGAACCCGACACCTGATAGATTTTTGCCAGCCACACCTTGACGCCTGAGACTGGAGACCATGATGCTGACATGGAACAATAGAAAACAATGGAAAACAACGGGACATCGACGAGAGAGAGAGAGAGAGAGAGAGGGAGGGAGAGAGGGGGAGAGAGAGGGAGGGAGAGGCGGGAGACCCACCACCAGAGCTCCTCTTCTCCCCCACCCTGGCTCTAGTTGTATTGGAAACCACTGTGATTGTCAAGAGGAGCCTCCGCGGCCGGAGGCGACCGCTCTAACACCCCCCCCCCCCCCCCACTTTAACCACGGCGCGGGGGCCGCCTTCTGAACCCCGCCCCCCGCCCCCCCCGCAAACAAGGGCTGCAGCTAGCGTGCGACCTACCACCGAGGGAATGTCCCCCCACCACCCCCCAACACTCCCCCACACACAAACTACACGGTCAAACTAACTTTGTGCTTTTTTCAGGGTTTTTTTTTTTTTTTTTTCTTTCCACCCCCCTGTGTATGTACTTTATCAGTTTTCTTTAGTTGTTTTTTTTATGATTAACCAAAGGAAATGTATGCCAGTTTAGTTTTTAGCGGATGGTAGGAGAGCAGGAAGGGGGTTTACCGGGAGTCGAGACGCAGCGCTTGTGCCAAATCAGCCCATGATTTCGGTCAACGTTTTCCCCGCAGATTTAAATCTTGGGGTTTTTTTTTTTCTTTTTTTTTCTTTTTTTTTTCTTTTGCCCGGTAGGCCTTCTCCGTGGTGACTGACAAGGACATTTTGGTCTTTTTTTTTTTTTCCAATGGAGGGAAAAAAAAAACATAAGAATCCCCCGCAGCATCACTGGGAAATGTAGTTTTACCTGTATTTTATATAGTCCCACTGTAAATCCGATCGGAGCATCACTTGACTGGGTTGTGTGTTTCTATAGTAACGGTTGTATCCCCATCCTCCACACGACGACACACAGACATGTCTCGCAAGAACTGCCTTGGAACAAAAGCTGACTCGGGTCAGGCTTTTGGTCAGTCTTAAGACTTTTTACCCCTTTTCAGTTGGAACGCCACCGCCACCACCCCCCCCCCCCCCCCCCCCCCCTCCTCCATCCCCACCTTGAGTCCATTTTTGAGCGCGGCTCGTCTTACTCCGCTGGGCGCGGCGTGCAGCCGGGGCGGTCACCACTCCCCCTCAGCTCAACAAGCCCGACGTCCTTAAAGCCGCGCTGTGCTGCTCTCTGGAAGCCGGTAGCAGCAGCAGCAGCGTCAACCGACCACCGCGACTACTTCAGGCCCTGGTACACCGCCACGGACACACGCTACAGTGATGTGAGGGATGGACGGAATGTATAATCTTCAATAGTCACGCACCCCCCCCCCCCACCCCCCCCTGTCCTCCCTCCCTCCCCCATCATGGGCCCCCCCACCCTAACACTCCTGCACTTCTTGTCGTTTATTCTTTGACACTTAAAAAAAAAAAAAACTAGTTTCCAGGTGAGGTGTGATTTCTGTTTTATTTTTTATTATTATTGTCATTATTGTTATTATTTTTGTTTATTTGTTTATTTTTTTGTGCCGCCGGTGTGTATCTCACTAGAGCTTGCAGGCCAACGCCATGGGCACACTGCTGCCAAAAGATTAGTTAGTTTTATTAGTTTTCGTTTTTTAAAATCATGTCTTGTTTTTTTTTGTTTTTTTTCCATCGTTGTTTGTTTGTTTGTTTGTTTGTTTGTTTTCGGCCTTTGGTTTTCCTCTCCAGTCTGTATGGAGTTGACGGAGGCCCGCGCCCTGGGAGTGCGCGTCCGCTCGCCTCTCCTCTTTCACTGTCGCGGTCGGACGTCGCCGCGGTGACATTTACCCTGGAGCTTTTGTGTCATTGTGTCGCCGTGGTGATGGGACTTTAAAGGGCCCCCTCAGACAAACACACCCACCCGTATTTACACACACACACACAGGCACACACGCTTGTGCACACACACACACACACACACACACACACACACACTTGTGCACACACACAGACACACACTCACACACATGCACACACACAGACACACACTCACACACATGCACACACGCTTGTGCACACACATACACACACACACACAGGCGTTGCATTAAACATTCAAGATGGCGGTGTGTTCTATGCTACCCGTGCCCCCCTCAGTCACTAGTATTTTTATTTTTACGATGTCTTACTGATGAAACGTGTCACACTAAAAAGCATTAAACTGTTTGTTTTTTGAGATAGAGAGCCGAGGACTTTACCAGTGAGCTGCAGTATTCCTTGGAGCGATGAATCCAGGACTGATCCTATATGTGCATTATTATTATGATTATTATGATTATGATTACGGTTGTTGTTATGCTAACTGATGAGAAGCCTCTTTGCCCCCCCCCCCCCCCCCCCCCCCTGACCGCTTTGTCCTCAAACGTCTGCTGTACATTTTCACATTTTCTTCTTGTTTAATTCTCCTTTCACCTTTCTGCTCGTGTGCTCAACTCGTGTGTTTTTGTGATGTTCTCCTCTCTGTGACGTCTCCTCTGGAGAGAGCCGTGGCAGGGAGATGTTGTGGAGAGAGAGAGAGAGAGAGGGCGTGTGGCCCCTCCATCTCCTGCCCCCCCTGTGCGCCTTAAGGGGCAGTTCTCAACACTCGCAGATCCAGGATTCAAAAGCCTTGCTGCCCCCCCCCCCCCCCCCCCCCCCACCCTGGATGCTTCGTCCGTCCAGGTGGAGGTGGGTGGGTGGGTGGGGGTCCACCCTCTCCCGAGGAGCAGAGCCGCTTCTCCACCTCAACGCGGTGTTTTCTCATGGTCGGCTGCTTCGCCCTCCAGCACAACACTCTGACGCCCCCACCCAGCGGAACCCCCCAACCGACGGGACCCCCACCCAGTGGGACCCCCACCCAACGGGACCCCCACCCAATGGGACCCCCACCCAACGGGACCCCCACCCAGTGGGACCCCCACCCAACGGGACCCCCACCCAACGGAACCCCCACCCAGCGGGACCCCCCCCCCCCCCCCCCCCGAAAGGCCCGGGTCCATTTCTGTGTTCCGCAAAGCATCCCTTTTCTTTCTTCATCTTCTCCTCCTCCTCATCCTCAAATCACGCGAATTGAATTGACTGAGTGAACCGACGTTCTGCGTTCTACTGTTCTGTATGCAGGGTTTTTCAGTTGGCTTTTCTTTTTTTTTTTTTCGTTTGTTTTTTCTCCCTCTGCATTCGTCCGTTGAATGTCTGTCCGTGTCTGTATTTGCGTATCCTTCTGCTGGTGAGTGGCCTTGTCCCTGTGGTGTGTGTCTGTGCCCAGTCTTTATGTCCGGATGTCCACACACACACACACACACACACACACACACACACACACACACACACACACACACACACACACACACACACACACACTCCTGGAGGACTTTGGCTTTTCAAATTTTTTTTAATTCACAGATCATGAAAAAATGCATTCTTTATTATTATTATTATTATTATTAATATTATAAGCAATTAAAATGCATAGATGTGCCTTCTATGCATATGCTTATGTGTATGTGATAGCTATTAAAAACAACACAGTGCTCTTTAGATCATTCAAGAACATTAATGTGAATTTTGTCATCCTGAACATCACCTGAACAAAAAGAAGAGGAACCGTGATTGCAATGCAAACAAACTATATTTTTTAACATGTATATTGTACATGAGTACCTGGTAGAGGACAATGTACTTACTAAGCATATCTACTTGCCAATAAGATATAATGTATGTATATTCCTACAGGACGGGTTTTCTCTGACAAAGAGAGGCGTCTCCCTTGCAAAACAACACTTAAGAGGTTTATTGTATTGTATGACTTTTAATGCAGTTGACCATGTTAACTTCAATAACAATAAAAGGCTAGCTCATGCCTCATTCATTGGTGTGTTGCTTTCTGTGCCTGCACTTACTCCGTTTGGGACCAAATCAATAGGATTGATTTCATTATGAACAAGAATAGAGCCCAAACTAAAGTGAACACCATTTCAATGGACAAAAAGAGGTTTGAAGATGTGTTTCTTGCTTGCTAGTTTTGACATGGACAGGGTTATCATAGTTTATAGGCACGGAGGGCTACTGTAAAATTAAGTTGTAAACGTCTCCAAGATATTCAAAATGCATTGGATACATTCTAGTTGTGGTGCAGCGTTTCAAGTAAATGTTTGCGAAAAACGCACTCAAAAAAATGTCAAATGTCAACAATTACATTACGGCTAAAATCTTACGTGCATTTTGAACTTTGAGACCCACTTAACGTCTTGAACAATGGATTGTGTTGTCTTTTGTCCTGGATAACAAATCTGAAAGCCCTGAAGACACGCACTGAGCCGAGCGCTCTATTGGTTTAGCATAATCCAGTTTCAACAGAACTCCATAGAAAAACAAAGGAACTGACCTGAATCTGGCAGATAATTACATTGCCAAAACAAAACAAAAGAACACCTAGCCAGAGGCAGTAAGCAATCTTACAAAATATTTGCTGCAGATTTACTGGTAGGCTAACTAGCACTCATACTTTGTAAGCTTCTGTTCACAATCTCGTGTTGTGTGGACATTCTGCTGTGAAGACCATCTTGCGAGGACGTTCAGCTGTCTTTTGAAAACATTCTGCAGTGTGAGCAATCTTTTGAGGGACATGTTTTGCTAAAATCATCAGGACCATTCTGCGGTGTGTACAAATTGTGTGACGTACGTCTGTGAGGACAGCCTTACCAGGACGGTCTTGTGAGGACAAACACACGCCACATAATGCAAATATTTCTTATTGGCCTCATCTGCGTTCTCCTCTGGCTGAAACTGAGGCCCCGGAGACCCAAGAACTTCCCTCCAGGCCCCGTTCCTGTACCGCTATTTGGGAATATCCTCCAGCTGAGTACATCGAACCCACTGAAGGACCTGAACGAGGTAATTAGTGGCTACAGATGTGACTGAGCTGGAGCACCTGCCTTCACAATCAATCATGCATTCAAGTTCCGAATTTGTATTGAGGTTGACCTTATGAGGTCACATCAAGGACATTCACAACCCAGGAGGTCCACACCCTTATTTGAATGTACTTGCTTTACACTCATTTGTTAACATGATTTCAATTGTACTGCTGTTATTTATTCCTTAGTATGGTTATGTTTTCCCATTCTTCTAACGTAAAATCAACAAAGTAAAATCGGATCGTTATTATATTTCTACACCAAAACTGATGCCCCTCACAGTTGTGCCGGCGCCATGGCAACGTGTACAGCTTGTTTCTCGGCGAGAGGCCGGCGGTGTTTCTGCACGGGCTGCAGGTCATCAGGCGGGCCCTGGTGACTCAGGGAGCAGACTTCGCCGGGCGGCCCCAGGGCCTGATGATCAACCATGTGACGGAGAACAAAGGTTTGTGGCCATCTCCTCTGTTGTCCCCCACAGTGTTCCTCGCAGAGGTTCCACAAGAGGAGGCAACATGGTCACAAATGACAAATCCTAAATATTGTATGATGTGTCTTCGTTGTGTGGCGTTAATTTGCGTGGACTGAATAAATGGCAATACTAACATGGAAGAGCTGCGCGTTACAAATGCAACCCTTTTCTGAAAATCTGTGGTGGATTTGATTTGATTGTCAAACCTCAGCTGTAAAAGCCCCTAGAGGAGCTTGAATATCTTGGCATCCCTTGTACTGAAAGCCCAGTGTTGTACGGACGTACTTCCCCCCTGCAGGGCTGATCATGGCCAACTACGGGCCAACGTGGAAGGAACACAGGCGGTTTGCCCTGGCCTCCATGAAGACCTTCGGTCTGGGCAAGAAAACCATGGAGAACAAGATCCTGGAGGAGACACATCACATCTGCAGCCACTTAGAGAACATTCTGGGTAAGCAGTTTAACAGGCTCATGTTTGACCACCAGGTATGAGGTGGATTATTCTACAAGGCTTTTTTTAAATGTAGCCATTTGTGACATCACAACCAGATGTATGATATATAGATCATCTCTTCAGGCGGAGCCCTGACTGTACCAGCTGGTAGTCTCCCACTTGTGATGTCACAAACGGGTAGATTTTGGAAACAGCTTGTAATGACTCACTAGGTGCTCTTTGAGTACAATACTTTGAGTACAAAAATGTTGTTGCTGTTGAGGACTTAACAGGGTGTGATTTATTAATTTTTTTTTTTGGTCAGGTGAGCTGGTGGATCCCACATTTCTGATCCACAGCGTTGCGTCCAACGTGATCTGCTCTGTCCTGTTTGGGGAGCGCTTTGAGTACGGAGATGAGATTCACAAGCTGATCATCGACAGCTTCAAGGAGAACGCCCAGGTGGCCAACGGTGCCTGGGCTGCAGTGAGTTCACACCAGAGATGGATGTACCTGTTGGGATTATTCCCATGATGCACTGCCTTCTCCTAGCGCTGTGTGTGTCCTTAAGGATCTCCCTTTTTACACCACCAGGTATCAATGCCAATGGCAATAGAAGCTATTTAAAAATCTATAGCTCACATCACAATGTGGGGAGTGTCCATCTGCTGGAAGGACTTGACTGTGGACATTTTACAATATTCAATATTCCCCCCGAGAGCAGAATCGAGAGCAGAATAATTCAGATAACTCTAGTTTACACATTGGACAATGTCATACTTATTTCTCTGAGTGCCACAAGATCTTCTTTAAATGAATACCACTATCATTTAGTGCTACATTTCAACACGCCATTTCGTTTTCCAAGCCAATATCGTCAAACTGAAATCACTGTGGTGCGCTTCCATCTAAGTACTTCAGTACCCCTTGTATAGTTTATAGGAACCAAAAAAACAGCACAAATCCAGCTATTGAGAACTCCCGCCATACTCTACGTAGGCACATTTTGAATTCAAACTTAATTTACCCACACATCCAAACCTAACTGACGCGTCATGAGAAGGACACCATGAGTGACGAGCGCCCCCGATCTCTCCACAAGATCTACGACGGGTTCCCGGCTCTGCGGGGGCTCCCGCTCCCCTTCCGGAAGGTGTTCCAGAACTTTGACATCATAAAGACGCGCATCAGGGCCATCGTGGCGCAGCACAAGTCCTCCCACGTCCCGGGAGACCAGCGTGACGTCATAGACTGCTACCTGGACGAGATGGAGAAGGTTGGTCGGGACCTTCAAAATCTCAAGATGTCCTCCTTTACCGCCACTGTGCCCAGTAACCGCCGCTGCTCGTCTACCTCGACGCCACGGCGAACTGAGCGCGAGGAAGCGTCGATCGGAACACCCTCCCCCCCACATGTTTTGACCTTTGACTTTCGCCATCAGAGTAAACAAGATGGCCGCCAGCTGGACGAGGAGCGGTTGGTCATGCTGCTGCTGGACCTTCACTTTGCGGCCACCGACACCACGGCTAACACCATCCTCTCGGGCATCCTCTACCTGGCCACACACAGGGACATACAGGGTGAGCCGGCCTCCTTCTCCAGCACCGAAACTAGCTAATGATGCTAACGATGTAAACGATGTAAAGGGTAAAGGGTAAAGGGGGCATTTAGCGGACGCTTTTGTCCAAAGCGACTTACAATTAGTACATTTGTGGGGTTCGACATGTGGACAGTTGGAGGAGGAGGGGGGATCAAGGGGATCGAACCGCTGACCCTACGGTTAGTGGACGACCCGCTCTGTCCACCCGCTCTGGCCACTGAGCTACTGCCGCCCACATGTATGATGTGCATGTACATATGTACCTTTGACGGCGTTCTGACCATAAGGCGCGTATGTCATGCATCATTAACCATTTGTAATCTCTCTCCCTCTCTGTGGTCGTCCCTTTTGTTCAAAATGATTCGAAATTCTCGCATTGCGGTGTGTAAGACGGCAAGAATTCACAACGACCAACAATGCTGAGCAAAAGCGACTGCGTTGTGGCGATCGTTCACGCAGTTTCAGCTGTAAGTTCCTCCTCCGTTGTCCCCCTCACATCATGTCCCCCCCCCCCCCCCCGGTCCCCTCAGCCCGCTGTCAGGGGGAAATAGACCGTGCCCTGACGGGCCGCGCCGGCGTTTCCTTTGAAGACCGCCACAGGATGCCGTTTGTGATGGCCGCCGTCCACGAGACGGTCCGGCTGGCCAACATCGCTCCGCTGGGGGTCTTCCACGCCACCACCAGGGACACTCAGCTGCTGGGCTACCGCATCCCAGAGGTGGGTCACATGTGAAGAGTACTCACATTCAAGTGTTTGGCTACCAAGTCAAAGGCTGTGGGGTTTGAGCCCCAATGGCGCGTAAGGATAGCTCATGTTGGGCTTCGGCTCAGCAAGATGGCCCCCCCAAACCTGCACTTTGATGACGCTTGTAAAGGGTAAAGTGGCATTTAGCAGACGCTTTTGTCCAAAGCGACTTACAATCAGTACATTAGTGGGGTTCGACATGCAGACAGTTGGAGGAGGGAGATCACAGGGATCGAACCGCCGACCCTGCAGTTAGTGGATGACCCACTCTGTCCGCCCGTTCTACCTACTCAGCTACTGCCACCCCACCCAATTCAACTGTCGAGTATTGTGTGTGTGCGTATTACTGAATCATTTTCAACACTTACACGTTCGTACACACAAGCACGGCGCACAGTGGATCGTCAAGTGGGAAGTGTGTGTTTGATTGTAATTAAATGTATCGTCCCCTAATTACATGTCTGCCATTTCACCTCGCATTGTGTGTTTCTGTGGCCCAGGGGACCCTGGTGATTACCAACCTGAGCTCGGGTGCTGTCTGATGACACCCACTGGGAGAGACCACGTGACTTCCATCCGCCACACTTCTTAGATCACAACGGAGGCTTCCGGAAGCCTGAGGCCTACCTGCCATTTTTCTGCTGGTGAACACACACTTTCTTTCCCCCGTGACATACATTTTGTTAAGATTGCATAGATTTGGTTTCTATATGCGTAAATAGCGTCTCTACGAATGTATTGAGCCTTTATGAATCAGATTTATAATCAAGTAATCCTGACTTGGCTTCAAAGAAAACGTTGTTTGCCATGTTTGTTTGCAAATGTAAAGGCGTGCATCATATTTAGGTATTTTTTTATCAGATAACTTCTCTTGTCTTGGGAATCACAAGTCTCCAGCATTGGTTTATGTGAGTAATGATGTGTTTGCATAACTTGGGCTTAATTATGTAAATGTGTGATTGAAAGAATCAGTCATTGGCCCGGGGCAAACAGATGCATTTTAATAAGCAAACCGCTACATTTTCCAGCAACACAAGGAAACCGGTTATTTCCCTAGTATGAGCTGCAAGCTTTCTCAGCTAATTTTTTTTCGATTAGCAATGTGGTGTATAGCTAGTTCAGGGGCAGAGGCATTGGACACTCACAAAGGACCCCCGCGTGCACACACACACGCACACGCACACACACACACACACACACACACACACACACACACACACAACACACACACACACACACACACAGCCATGCCCCTTGGGTCTTTGTTGTGACTTGAATCTTGTCATTGCTTCATGTCACATTCAATTAGGTTCCACTAGCCATTTCAAATCTATACACTTGTGACATCACAACTTGGAGTTGAAAATTGGAACTCTCTCTCTCTCTCTCTCTCTCTCTCCTCTCTCTCTCTCTCTCTGTCTCTCTCTCTCTCTCTCTCTCTCTCTCTCTCTCTCCTCTCTCTCTCTCTCTCTCTCTCTCTCTCTCTCTCTCTCTCTATCTGACGTGCAGGTCCTCGTGTGTGTCTCGGGGAACAACTGGCAAACATGGAACTCTTTCTGGTCTTGGTTTCCCTCCTCCGCGACTTTCTGTTCGTGTGGCCCGAGGAGGACACGATTGACCTGACGCCGGTGTTCGAGGCATTCAGTCCCCTAAACCCTACAGAGTCGCGTTCAGACCAAGGAGACCGCATTAAAACGTCCCAGACCAACAGAGTAGCGACCTCCAGGATTTACACACAATTAAAGGTTAAAACGAAGCTGTTGGTATGAAGACTTGACAAAATTATGAACTTCGATGGGTTTCCATATCAAGAAAATATTTGCTTTTTTTTTTGACGGCGTGCCGCTTTAATACATACGCAAACCACAAGAGGGCATTATTGCGCAACTCTGACCACTACACAACTCTACATCTACAGGAACAGAGTTCTCCAACAGAGTACTCTTACTTCCAACAGGCCAACCAATGTTGTTTTTTTAAGAAGCCAATAACTATGTATTTGAAAGAGAAAGATACGGAGACAATGGGGTAAAAGAGAAAACGTTTGCAGACCATTTCCCCTGTTGACATAGTGTAGTTTAAGTGAACAATGGAGCGCGACTCGAGTCGGTATTTGCTGAAAAGCAGGAATTACGTAACTGTTATTGACTCTAATTGAGTGCTCGCTGCAGCGCTGAGTAGGCCTATTGGATTTACATTGTATTGAGCACAAAACGTGCAGCTGGTAGCTTAAGGGTAAATTAAAGACAATGGCCAAAAATAGCTCTATTCAGCCGGTATTCCCCATATGGCAGCCTGAATCAAAACCCTTATAGACATCTTCAGATGCATGCAACCGTAAACGATGCTCGGCGGCGATGACATTAGCCTTTCATGCCGCAGCTGTACGCTCCTATGACTAAATCACAGCGTGCCGTTAGTGTATGAGGCCCAAAGTAAAGTAAAGTTACATTTTATACATGAATTGGAAAGTATGTTTGTTCCTCGTAGCCCACCTATACAGCAGGATCTCCTCTTTGCCCACAGACTGACTGTGACATGAATGTTAACAAACGTTTCGCCTACCCTGCACTCTTCTCCTGTCTGTTATCCTCGCGTCACTTGCGTGCGGCTGTGGTGTTCCCGCGGGAAGGCGGGGCGGGATCTTGTTCCCTGGGTTACGAGGAGGAGGAGGAGGAAGAGGAGGAGGAGGAGGATCGTCGTGAGATGATAGTAGAGTGGGGGCGACCAGCACGAGCGCATCCTTTGGACTGGGATGACTCCGGTAGTGCCGTGCTGTCATAGAGGGGGTTTATTTTTGAAATCCAGAAGAACCTTTCCGAAGAAAAAAAAAATATATTTTTTTTTCTTCTCAAAAATACAAGGGTAAGTCAAGAATTTGAATATCACATTCTGGAGAATATGTACATATATTTTTCCATTCGTTTTTACAAATGTGTGATATATATAATTATATATTTTTAATTATTACAATTTTCTTTTTTTATTTAAGTATGCAATACATATTGGACGCTAAAGAAATCGACTAAAACTCTCAATGTACAAGATTAAGATTAAGATTAAATTTAAGATAATGGACCATCATACAGTCGTTTTGAGCTCAGGCCATATTTAAGCACTGCACAGCCAAGTTTACCAATCAATCAGCTACGGGTGCACGGTAGCAACACAAATCAGAAACAAGTCATATTTCCAATTCAAAATGGACTTTATCAATTTGTCGTTTCATTCATGCATCTTCTGAATATACCTTTGTAAAGTTGTATTTGTTTAGACGACAATAGACTTTTTGTGCGGGCATTAAAATGGTTGGTGGTCATGATTGACAGTTTTTTTCTGAGTGTGTGTGTGTGTGCGCGCGTGCATGTGTGTATGTGTGTGTGTCTACGGTGTGCACATTTGCTCACGCGTGCACGCATGCGTGCGTGTGTGAAATTGTGGGTGATACATTTCCGAGTGCTCTTTTATTGGTGCACATTACCAGTGTGTGCGCGTACGCGCTATGCGGTGTGTCAGTGTGCACGTGTGTGAGTGTGCGCGTGTGCGAGCGTGTCAGTAATCTATTGACGGCACTTTCCAGGCTCCATCTAATCCCTCTGATGGTTTCTTTGACCCCCGGCCAACCCTGGCCACCACTCAGGCAATACCGGGTGTGTGTGTGTGTGTGTGTGTGTGTGTGTGTGTGTGTGTGTGTGTGTGCGTGTATGTGTGTGCAGATTTGTGGACCTGATTGTATAGGTAACTTCCATTATGTTGCTACACTTTTGTGTGTTTATCTCTGCGTAGATTTGTGTGTGTGTGTGTGTGTGTGTGTGTGTGTATGTGTGTGCAGGTGTTTGTTCATGTACGTGTGTGTGTAGGTGAGTTGTGTTAGCACAGTCATGTGTGTGTGAGTGTGTGATTACATGTAGATGTGGGGGGTGTTTGCATCTGTGTGAATGAATGTGTGTATCTGACTTTGGGTGTGTAGCAGTGTTCACACAGGCTTGTCCGTGTGTGTGTGTGTGTGTTAGCACATACAGTAAATGTGTATATGTAGGTGTGTGCTACTACCTGCACATGTGTGTGTATGTGTATGTGTGTGTGTGTATGTGTGTGCGTGCGTGCGTGTATGTGCGTGCGTGTATGTGCGTGTGTGTATATGCGTGCGTGTGTGTGTGTGTGTATGTGCATGTGTGTATGTGCGTGTGTGTGTGTGTGTGTGTGTGTGTGCGGGCGTGCGTGCGTGTCGTGTGTGTGCGTGCGTGCGTGCGTGTATGTGTGTGTGTGTGTGCGTGCGTGCGTGCGTGTGTGTGTGTGCGTGCGTGTGTATGTGCATGTGCGTGCGTGCGTGCGTGCGTGTGCTTGACTGCCACCCCTGGTGCAACAAAGACCCGGGCGTCAGCTCCTGGTGATGTGTGAACGACGTGCAGCTGATGTGAGTGCTGATCCAAACACCACTCAGCGGCCGTTGTTCTGCTGACCCGGGCCCCGGCTCTCCTCGGGAGACGGAGCCTCTAATAACGCCGGGCCGAATGGGCCGAGCGGGGCTGTGGACGGCTGGGCGGTGTGTAAAGGGGTCATGATGGTGCTGGTGGGACCCGCGTCCCCGGAGCCGAATGAGAGCTGTGTGTGGAGAGACTGTTTCATGGTGGTAACGCACGGCTGGGTTGTAATGCATTGTTGTGCGCGCAGCCCGCGCGCGTGTGTGTGTGTGTCCCTTTTGCATTGTGTTTCTGTGTGGGTGAGTGTGTGAGTGTGTGTGTGTGTGTGTGTGTGTGAGTGTGAGTGTGTGTGTGTGTGTGTGTGTGTGTGTGTGTGTGTGTGTGTGTGTGAGTGTGTGTGTGTGTGTGTGTGTGTGTGTGTGTGTGTGTGTGTGTGTGTGTGTGTGTGTGTGTGTGCTCCTTTGTGTGTTTCTGTACACTTTCTGTTTGTGTGTGCGCCTTAGCATTTACATGTGTGTATATCTGTGTGGGTAAGTGTCCCTGAGTGTGTGTGTGTGTGTGTGTGTGTGTGTGTGTGTGTGTGTGTGTATGTGTGTGTGTGTTTAAACAGTCATTGTCAGTGAGGAGGAGGATGAGGATGAGTAGGAAGAGGGGTGTGGAGGAGGAGCAGGGAGGGGGAGGAGGGGGAGGACAAGGTGGAGGAGGACAAGGTGGAGGTGATCAAGGCACGGGAAGAAAGAGAGCACAGCCTCATAATCAGCTCTTTCACCCTCCACTCTCTGTACACTATACTCCATACTCCGTACAGTATGCTCTATACTCTGTACACTCTATACTCCCTATACTCTCTATATTCTCTCTCTATACTCTCTATACTCTCTGTACACTCTTTCTAGGCTCTCTCTCTATAATCTCTGGCTATACTGTCTATACTATCTATCTATACTCCCTCTATACTCGCTATAATCTCTATATGCTGTCTCTGTACTCTCTCTATACTGTCTCTATGCTGTCCTCTATCCTGTCTCCATACTCTCTCTTT
>JAXIVH010000025.1:2493102-2495954 GCA_036785325.1 Urophycis tenuis | reverse complement strand
AGACAGATAAGAGTAAGCTTGCGTGAGCGAGCTAGAGTGAGTTAGTGTGTGTGTGTGTGTGTGTCACAGAGTGGGTCACAGACACTCAGTGACCTGGGCATAAGACTCAACACTGGCAGGAAGTAAAGAGAAACTCTGACAGGAAGTAAAAAGAAACTCTTGACACAAAGTCAGGAGAAACTCACCATGGAACGGTGTGGGCTGACTAAAGCTGCAGCGTGACACACACACACACACACACACACACACACCACACACACACACACACACACACACACACACACACGCACACGCACACGCACAAACACATACACGCACACACACACAAAGACACACACACACAAAGACACACACACACACACACACACAAAGACATACACACACACACACACACACACACACACACACACACACACACACACACGCACACACACACAAAGACACACACACACACACACACACACACACACACACACACTCTCTCTCTCACACTCTCTCACATATTTGTGGGTGTCACCCTGTCCTATCTGTGTATGTGCTGTCTCCCAGTTATTACTGTCCACAGCAGCATCCACTCCCAGGGCAGCCACTGCACCCACATTCATCACTCTGTATCGTTTCCCCTCCCTGTTCGTGGTCACCATGCCTGGCCGTTGTCCCTCCATACCCTCCTGTAAGCGCAGGATGCTTCCATGCAATCACCGTGGATGACCCCCCCCCCCCCCCCCGCGTACCTTATCGTGACATGGAGAGTATGGGTGCTTTATGGTTTGTAACCAATCTGCCGCCCTGGGACTGCCCTCTGTTGACGCCCTGAGGGTGTGTGTATAGGCCCCGGGCTCCCCCCCCCCCCCCCGGTTTTGGACTTGTTTAGTACTGGGTCGCTATTTACATTCAGCAGAGGCTTTTCCGGGCAAAGCATCCTGGATGAATTGTGTTCTGTATTGCTGTCGTTGGTAGTTAAGGTGCCAATCGTTCAGGGTAAGGGAAACTTTGTATTGGTGTGCATCGTATAATACCATATTATACAGTATAATACAATGTTCTAGATATCATACCGTGTTATACAATGTCATACAGTTGTATTGTCCATACAGTGTATATGCAATATTACACAGTGTTCCCTTTATGCAGTACTCTACACTATACACTATACACTACACACTAATATACTATATATAAGGTGTGTAACGCATCATGCAGTGTACGCAGAGTAACGTCACAAACCCATCATGTTCCACTGCACCAGTGAGGTCCAGATGACATGACCAGGCCAGGGGGCGTGGCTAGGGTAAGAGGTCGAGATGACAGTTAGTGGGGACCTGTGGTGGGGGGGGAGGGGTGGGGGAGGGGTGGGGGTGGGGGGGCAGTCTACTCCACAGTGGGGACAAGGTTGGGGGCGGGAGGGAGAATTAGCTGCTTCACTGAGGACCTGGAGGGGGGGGGGGGGGGGGGGGGGGGGGGGGTTGGGGCTCGGGGCAGGAGGGCAGCCGTAACGGTGCTTATATTGATGGGCTGTCAGGCGACAGTGTTTTACGTTCTCCTCCGTGTAAATGACATTGAGGATGCAGCAGGGATCCTCCTGGCCAGAGTGCTAATGCACCATGAGGGACAGAGGGCTGCCCAGGCTGACGGTCAGTGTGTGCGTGTGTCTGCGTGTGTGTGTGTGTGTGTGGTGTGTGTGTGTGTGTGTGTGTGTGTGTGTGTGTGTGTGGTGTGTGTGTGTGTGTGTGTGTGTGCGTGTGTGTGTGTACGTGTGTGTGTGGTGGTGCGTGTCTGTGCGTGTGTGTGTGTGTGTGTGTGTGTGTGTCTGTGTGTGTGTGTGTGTGTGTACGTGTGTGTGTGCGCGTGTGGCTGAATGAGTGGCTGTGTAAGGCCGCGTGTGAGTGCGAGTGTGTGTGTGTGTATGTACAGAAGGTTACGTAACACGGTATTTAAGCTAGACAATACTTTGCAGCACCTTCTAGCGTCAGTGAAATATTTGACCGTGATCTGCAGTTCACACATCATACTCCAGCTTCAACCCTCCTCATCTGTCCCTGCGACTGACTGTCTGTTAGTACAGGATGAAGGTTGTTTTAATCATTAAGGGTAAAATTGTGCCCACTATATTTTTCTATTTCTATTTCTATTCAGTGTCAACAACTCTGTCACCTGACACGGTTCTAGTGACTTGATGTGAAATGACAACATTAGTGTGTGTGTGTGTGTGTGTGTGTGTGTGTGTGCGCGTGCA
Source organism: Urophycis tenuis (assembly GCA_036785325.1). NCBI lineage: Eukaryota > Metazoa > Chordata > Actinopteri > Gadiformes > Phycidae > Urophycis > Urophycis tenuis. Next base: position 2,493,718 of record JAXIVH010000025.1, on the reverse strand, counting down.
CTGTGACTCATGAGCTGAAAGAGTCCGGCTTCATAAATATTGTCTTTATTTGTGTGACCACCCTCTGCACAACAGGCACACACACATTCACACACACCCACACGCACGGACACACACACACACACATGCACAGAGACACAGACATACGCCCCCCCCCCCACACACACACACACAGACACACACACACACACACACAGGGACATCAATCAGGAGGGACAGGCAGCCGCTGACATGCATCAGAGGCAACACGTTCCTCCCAAGGGGCCAACATGGAAAGAGGGGGAGAAAAGCAGTTAGCATTAAAAAGCCGAGAGACATTCACGATGTCAATATCATGATGAAATGTCACTTGACGTTCTGACTTTCAGTCTTCTGGAGAAAAGTCTAGACAGATCTGTCACACCAGCAGGCGATGATGGACGTTAGCGGTATAATTGTTGCATGTAGTTCTTATAAGTCTAGGACAATAGTGACAGAAAATATGAAACATATGCAAACGCTAATAAATCATACATTTCATAATATAAGGGAAAATAAAAGTTGGCGGTGGTTGTGTACTTCCCTAACAGCTCTTTTGGGTCAGGGTTAGGGCTAGGGTTAGGGTTAGGTCATAAGT
>JAXIVH010000025.1:2475602-2490602 GCA_036785325.1 Urophycis tenuis | reverse complement strand
CGTATGAACTCATGAACACACAAACGTATGAACTCATGAACACACAAACGTATGAACACATGCACACACAAACGTATGAACACATGCACACGCAAACGTTTGCACATGTGAAGGTACGAACACATGAACGCATGAACATGAGCAACAACACATGAGCACTCGATGAGTAAATACATAGTAAATATTCACCCATTAACAGAGAATAATAAATATAAAGTGATGATACAGTATAAAATGCACAATGATCTCTTTGTATTTTTTTCAGTGGAGACAATAATAAATTGTAATTAAATTGAAGGTTATGTCAGGGTCTTCTGTATTTCTGTGATGCCCTCAAGGCCCCCATCCTTAGATTAATTCAGTTTTGTGTCAATCATCTCAAGTACAAATCAATCAGCACACATTGGCATGCCCTGTTCCAAACAAAACAAACAAACAAACAAACAAACAAACAAACAAACAAACAAACATCCTCAGCTAAGAACACTGCAACCTAAACAAGGAGATCTGACTCAACCACTGATCATCAACAATATTTTCGCCACGGCAACTATGTCTCAAAGCCCTCTGCTCGCAGGCGTGGGTGTTCCTGTGGAATACAACGTGAGAAGTTGTAGGACACAAATCTCAACCTTTTCTTTTTTTTTTTTAATGTTTACTTGCATAACAAATTCACACGCCTGTGTTTTCACCAATTCTGCACGTGCACTCAAGTGTGCAAGACTTTCACCACACGGTCAGCTCCACGCCGCGCCTCTCATCGGCTCGTCTTCTCACCGCCACTCAGATCCAGAAGCGGTCGGGGGCCTGGTTCTTTAAGGGCCAGGCCCAGCAGGTGCTGCCTGGCCCGCTGCCCCTCTCCAGGCCCAGCCAGCCCGGCAGGGACACCAGGGCCCACCAGAACCACCGGGAACCAGCGCCGCAGACGCTGGGGGGCAGCGACCAACCACTGGAACAAGGTGCTTAATGTTCAGTGGGTCTGTGTGTGTGATGAGTGGAGCTGAGATATACTGTGGCTCACATGTTAGTTTATATAACCTGAGCTAACATGCTACTTGTCCAGAGATACTTTAGCTAACAAGTCAGTTTTATGTATATAACCTGAGCTAACAAGCTAACATGCTAGTTGAATATATATACATGTATATATATATATATATATATATATATATATATATACTGTAGCTCATGTTATGATTCAGAGCAGGAGTGGGGTGGCCGAGTTCAGTAGCGTGTGTTTGCGTGTGTATGCATGCGTGAATGCGTGCGTGAATGCGTCCGTGTGTGCGTGTGTGTGTGTGAGTTTGTGTGTGTGTGTGTGTGTGTGTTTGTGTGTGTGTGTGTGTGTGTGTGTGATATGTGTGTGTCTGTGTACTACGTCTTCAGTGAGTAGTGAGCTACAAATATAAAAACTAAATACATTTACTATATCATAATGAGTGTTCATTCATCATCATCAACGTTCATAACCATAACACATTTTAATGAATGATGATTTTTTCTGTCCTCATCATCCCAGAGCCACAGCAACGACCCAGTGGGCTGGAACACGGCCACTCTGGGCCCAGCGCCGGTCCCACAGCAGGGGGTAACGTTGAGAGACAACAGCCTCATGGAGCGACCGCAGACACAACTGCAGCCGCAGAGAGAACTACAAACGCAGAGAGAACTACAACCATGGAGAGAGCTAACCCCGCACCCAAACCAACCCAGGCCAGTTCACAAGGGACTGGGGCAAACACGGCCCGACCGGAACAACACAGGGGTGAGTTTAACCACACACATCAGTATTAATGGACTCTATTAAGATATCCATTAGAAGCTACCTAATGAGTAATGGATGCATTAATGGACTTCCAAAAGGCTTGTTGATGTACAGATACTTAATAAACAAACAGGATAGTCTCGACCTCTAGTGATTCGAACTCCACAAAAATATTTATTCTGCAATCTAAGTATTTTTTGAGTGGAGTAAATAGAGAATAGTGAATGAATTAAGATAAAATTCATCTGTAGATGTTAATGTCTGAATCAATATATCAGGAATACATTGTTTTGTAAGGACTGTTTCAGTAGAGTGTGTGTTGTTTTGTTGTCATTAATGTTTGTGTTGTACTATTGTGTTGTTGTTGTTGATGTGGTTGTTATTTTGATTCTGGGTTGTTGTTATAACGAGTTGTGTTGTTGTATCACTAACGCATGACAAGGATGCAACAAACAACGGCCAATAACTCCACATAACACATTCATGATGCAAATTTCCTGGCATTTTTTGACAAATGTCACATTTTTCATGGACATTTTCATTGGGAACAGATGTACACACGTGTCACGCTATGCTCTCTCTCTCTGTCTCCTTTCTTGCTCCCCAAAGCACCTGCGGCAAATGTGGAAAGCGGCTCCCTCGAGAGGTGCGCCACAGCGCCCTCTTCAGGCGTCGTGATGAAAACACAGCCGCTCGTGTCCTGTGCGCCGTCAGTGCGCACTGCCGCCGTCGCTGCTAATCCCGCGCTGACGCGACCCGCGCCGCAGCAGACCGAAGAGGAGGATGTTGACTATGACTCTGATGACGCCAGTAAGATTATGCTGACCAGCTTTGAATGATTTCATTTTCGGACCTTCATCTAAGTCAAGGGTCTCTCCAACCTTTTTTTCCTCTGAGAGCTACTTTTACTTAATTGAGATGGCCGAGAGCTACTCATGTTTTATAACATTGATTGTCATAGTTGATTTCAACCTAAACAAACGGAATAAGCTTGTTTTGCCTGAACATTTACAAAATGATGGTGTCCACAACTCACATTTTGCATTAAAACATCATGTTACGTTCGTGAAACAAAACAACTGTTTCCCACTCTTCATGAAGAAGATAGTACGTTTTAAGCAATATTATGTTGTGTTTGACCTAATATGTCACCTAAGACTTTTCTAGTTGACCAGATAAGGAGAAGAAGGTGCCACGATTGATTCTAAAAAGGCAGGCTGCAGTTTCTTAAATATCCTTTGTTTGTTTGTTTGTTTGTTGTAGCTACTCTGGGTTCTCTAGAGTTCTCCCTCCTCTATGAACAGGAGAACCACGCTCTGCACTGCTGTATTGTCAAAGCCAAGGTAAACGCACACACACACGCACGCACACACACACACACACACACACACACACACACACACACAAGCACACACACACACACACATACAGACACACACACACACACACACACACACACACACACACACACACACACACACACACACACAAGCACACAACACACACACACACACACACACACACACACACGCACGCATGCATGCACACGGACGCGCGCTACTGAGCGAGATTAACTCGGCCGCTCCGGCGAACGCCGCTCTGAATCATAACCTCGCAGTACGAGTGTGAACAGATTCAGTCAGCAGAACGGCATGCAGAACAAGAGAATCCGCAGAGCGTGAACAAACGTGCTCCGAAGCTGCTCTCCGAGGCATCATTATAGAGACTCAGGACATCCACACAAACACATAAACTCCTCAGCGCACTCAGCGCAGGGTTTCCTGCCCGTTGCGTCCCAGACTCAGGCACCAATTCCCTGGGCTCTTCATGAGACACACAGAGGTCCGAGCTACCGCTAGCTCAATGGTGACACTCTCCAACCCAGCTGCATTCTCTCCAGGGTCTGAAGCCCATGGACTCCAACGGGCTGGCCGACCCCTACGTGAAGCTACACCTGCTCCCTGGAGCTAGCAAGGTATCCCCCCCCTGCACCCTGACAGACAGACAGACAGACAGACAGACAGACAGACATACTTTAATAATCCCTGAGGGAAATTGCATTCCTTGCAATACTCTGGGAAAAGAAAAGAAAAGACAGACACTCTACGTATAGTAGATAGTGTTAGAATATATAAATATATAATATAAACCTATGTAACAATAATAAAAAAAATATAAAAAAATATACATAAGTGTACATACATCTAGGCATACCCTATAGAAGTAAATAGCATACACCAAGATGTAGCATGTAAGGTAAGGTAAGCGGAGGTAGTGAATGACCACTTATGCAGTGACTACTGAGATGATAGTGACCCCCTAGTGAATCTCATTGAGGGGAGTCCTCTGCTGAAGGTACTCCTCCGCTGAGCCAGGGTGGAGAAGACAGGGTGAGAGAGATTGGTGATTATCGATGAGAAACATCACTTTGGTTGTCTTGGCTTCAGAATCCATCCAGACCCATCCACCCTTCCCCTGGCATTTGTACTGGAATTTCATATTAATCGTATTTATCATTCAAGAATAAGTAAGCCCTCTCCTCGTTCTGGGTGGTGGGTTTAGTCCAACAAACTTCGCACCAAGACACTGAAGAACACACTGAACCCCGTGTGGAACGAGACCCTGGTCTACCACGGCATCACCGATGAGGAGATGACCCGCAAATCACTCAGGTACCACCCATACACCAACACAAGGACACAGGCGTGTGCACACACTAACTCTACAAATACACACAGACATGGTAGATAAACAGACAGACAGAGAGACAGAGAGATGGATAGATGAAAGGTGAAGTGATTGAGGTAGTTAACATTCTTTCTCTCTCTCTCTGCAGTCTTTTAGTGAGTGGTAGAGATGTAAATACAGAGAGACAGGCAGTTAGCATGCTCTCTCGCTGCAGGCTCTCAGCGAGTGATAGAGGGACAGGTAGATAACATGGTCCCTCTGCAGTCTGTTAGTGAGTGGTAGAGAGACAGGTAGTTAACGTGCTCTCTCTCTGCAGTCTGTCAGTGAGTGGTAGAGAGACAGGTAGTTAACGTGCTCTCTCTCTGCAGTCTGTCAGTGAGTGGTAGAGAGACAGGGCGTTAACACTCTCTCTCTCTCTCTCTCTGCAGTCTGTCAGTGAGTGGTAGAGAGACAGGTCGTTAACACTCTCTCTCTCTCTCTCTCTCTCTCTCTCTCTCTCTCTCTCTCTGTAGTCTGTCAGTGAGTGGTAGAGAGACAGGTTGTTAACACTCTCTCTCTCTCTCTCTGCAGTCTGTCAGTGAGTGGTAGAGAGACAGGTAGTTAACACACTCTCTCTCTCTGCAGGCTCTCAGTGAGTGACGAGGATAAGTTTGGGCACAATGAGTTCATAGGAGAGACCCGCGTGGCGCTGAAGAAGCTGAAGTTCAACCAGAAGAAGAACTTCAGTGTGTGCTTGGAGAGAGTGGTCCAGGTGAGGACAGATGACACCTGAGATGCTGTCCACGTGGAACACTCTGCAGAAGACATGGACACGCTCACTCTCTCCCCCTTTCTCACCCCCTGTCTCTTTCTAACACTTATCTCTCTCTCTCTCTCTCTCTCTCTCTCTCTCTCTCTCTCTAACTAGATTTTTCTTTCCTCTGGATTTGTGCAAATGTCATGTTTTTTTTTGTTTCTTGTTATATCGAGATAGCGTGATAAGTCCTTTTGAAAAATGTACTCTGTCTCTGCTTATCTCTCTCTCTCTCTGACTCTATGTCTCTCTCTCTCTCTCTCTCTCTCTCTCTCTCTCTCTCTCTCTCTCTGTCTGTCTCTCTCTCTCTCTCTCTCTCTAACCCTCTCGGTTCCTCTTGCTTATTCCTCTTGCCTATTGCTTTTCTCACTCTCACTCTCTCTCTGATTTTCTGCCTCTCTCCCCCTCTGTATCTCCCCCATCTCTCTGCCTCTCTCCATTTAACTCTCTCTTTCTCTACCTCCTGTCTCTTTCTCATGCTCTCTCTCCCTCCCTCGGGGCCCCCACTTTCCATCTCTGTCCCTCCCCCCCTCCCTCCCCCTCTCTCTCTCCCCCTCTCCCTTCCCCCTCTCCCTCTGCAGGTGAAGAAAGCTGTAGGAGGATCAGCGCGGGGTATGGCTCTGTACGAGGACGACGTAAGGGCCGTTTATCAGTCTGTGATGCGGGATGCGTTTCAGTCACTCCCTGTGTTTCGTGTGTTGTAGCTGTGTGTGCATGGGTGAGTGCATGCCTGCAGCCAGAAGATGGAGATTTAGACCATCGATACCGTAGTCACTGAGGCTGCAGTATGCATGTGTCGTCGACGGTTGCAGGGGATGGTTGGCGAGATACACTTTACACACAGACCTGCGGATGCATATGGCGACATAGTTTTGTAAAATCACAGACGAGTCGATGGACACTACGAGACACACGTATGGAATAATCCAACTATGACCGTAGCTCAGTGGGTAGAGCGGGTCGTCCACTCACCTGAGGGTTGGCGGTTCGATCCCCAACCTCCAACTGTTGAAGTATCCTTGAGGAAGACACTGAACCCCACAGATATATGACAAATGTACTGATTGTAAGTCGCTTTGGACAAAAGTGTTCATCCATTCATATTTTTTCAATACACATTTGTGTCAGGTCATGGAAACTGGGGACACAAGTCGTCCCTGGGGCATTTTGAGTTATTCACAGATTCTGAAAGTGTAGTTTCTAAGCCTTCCAATGATGTGATTTCCAGATGGAAATCTGATAATATTTGGAGAAGTTGTGGCCATTTGAAAGTAAGCACATCACAAAAGCTAAAATTGACTAAAAAGCCTCCTAAAGATTTGCAGTTGTCACCTCTCTCTCCTACACACCCGATTTCAAACACAAAATGTATACTTTTAAAGAAACCAATACTGTTATCTGAAACATGTAGAGGCTTCTCAGTGATCTCAACTAACAGATTCAGCAAAAAAAAAAACGAAAATCACTCATTTTGAAAAAATTCACGTCTTCGCGCGAATGTTGTGTTGACGACTTGTGTCCTTGGATTCCATGACCCGACACATTTTCAGCATCACACGTGGTTCTGTTTTTTTTTTTTTTGCTAACCTATATGACACACACAGTATCTACGTATATAGATGTATCTACGTATACATGTAGCCGCGGCGGCGCCTGTGTGTGTTCTGCAGGGCAAAGACGGCGACGACAGCGAGGAGCGCGGCCGCATCCTGGTGTCCCTGGCCTACGACAGCCGGCAGGACCGCCTGCTGGTGGGAGTGGTGCGCTGCGCCCACCTGGCCGCCATGGACTCCAACGGCTACTCCGACCCCTTCGTCAAAGTGTGAGTGTCTCTCGGATCCGCCGATCCGAAAAAAAAAGGTTGTGAGTTCGAACCCCGGTGGCCGCGGTCCGCCCCGGAGGCCTCTCTCTTGCGACTGACCTCCCGTCTGTGCTTGAGTGAATCACTAAAATAATACTTTTGATAAATGCGTCCGCTGACAGGTATTTGAGAAGAATTGCATGCGTCGTTGGCTAAGACAGTGGTTCTCGACTGCTCTGGCTTCGGGATCCACCATCACCCCTTAATGACTAGCCACGACCCAAATCAAGAAAAAAAAAAAAAAATTCAACCTTTAGATGTATTTAACCTAACATAACACTTCAGTAACTGTACTATTAAACTATTCAGTCACTTATTCAGGCAATAAAAAATAGACAACACTCCGCTGCATAAAAAATCCTCTTCAAAATAAAAGCACATGATTTTTTTCGTAACATTTTTTTTTTTTGCTTGGACAAAGGCCCACGACCTACTTTTGGGTCAGTTGAGAACCACTGGGCTAAGACATACCAACCGACCTCGTGTCCACTTTGTACCGGTGGCTGGATTCCCTTAGGTGGTTCGCAGTTTCTCATGTGTTGTCTTGCCGTACTGATGCAGATGTCTAAAGCCAGATATGGGAAAGAAGGCCAAGAACAAGACCCAGATGAAGAAGAAGACCCTGAACCCAGAGTACAATGAGGTGGGCTCACTGCACCACTTAACTGAGAAGGGCTCCAGACTGTTGATTTATCGCCTGTTCATCCCCCATAACGTCCTCCGGACGTGCTAGTGGATGCCCACGCTTTACATGCCCTGCGTTGTGTTACAGGAGTTCAGCTATGAAATAAAACATGGGGAACTGGCCAAGAAGACCTTGGATATCTCCGTCTGGGACTACGACATGGGCAAGTCCAATGACTTCATAGGTACGTAGCTTAGCACGCCGGTCGGTGATCCAACGAATCTCAGCCGTCTCCACTGGCTTCACTAGAACACTTTAGCTACCTGCCCTTTGGCAAAATCTTACCTTTTACTGATTCTGCTGAAGAATTGTTAGTGTGCTCGTGCATGTCACTAATGAACACCATGGCAACACAGGGGTATTTTGGAATCTGTGTGCATAGGTCAGTGCAGAGTGTGTGGAAACTAGAATAACAGGGACTCTCCATGCAAGACCTTCATAAAATGTTCTATCACAAAGACCAAAGTGCTGTATTGTCATCTTTCATTGTCGTGGCAGTGCAAAGCAAGCAAAATGCTCTTTGGAAGAATCTGTACAAGGAGGGGAATTTGTTACCAAATTGATTTGGTAACAATGTGTGAGTGAAGCCAGGAGATGTTATGATGGTGTGCTCACCAGACCGGTGTCGTCCTTTCACACGTGTGTGCATTCAGCCATCCATCTATCCATCCTTTATCCATCCATCCATCCATCCATCCTTTATCCATCTATCAATGATCCATCCACCCACCCATCCACCAATCATCTCCTATCAATCAATTATCCATCCATCCGTCATTTATCTATCCAACAATGATTCATCCATCCATCCATCCATCCATTCACCATGAGTCCTGTTAACTGAGCCCCCCCCCCCCTCCAGGCGGCTGCCAGCTGGGCATCCAGGCGAAGGGGGAGTGTCTGAAGCACTGGTACGAGTGTCTGAAGAACAAAGACAAGAAGATCGAGCGCTGGCACGTTCTCCTCAACGACAACCCGGCTCAGTTCGATGACTGAGGTCCCTCCCTCCCCTGTCGTCCCTCCAACACCCCCCTCTCGGTCACGTGACACGCCACACGCCTCTCGTCTCCGTCTCTCCCTCTTACCCTCCGTGGTGTTTTTGTCCTCGGGCAGAATGTGCATGCGCCTCTCGGATTCGATTCTGACCTCGGTGCCGTCGCGTGCTCGCTAGCGACATTAGCGCGGCGGTATTCGGTTCTACTGCACGATTTACGTTTTGAGTTCACCTTTAACGTTGAGAGAGTGATGCCCCCCCCCCCCCCCCTTGTGTCCTTAGCTGCAGGACGGAACGCTGCGGAGAGCGTCTCGTATCTTGTCTCTACCTCCCAAGGTGATCTCCTGTGCAATACCGTGATGATATAATGTGATATAATGTGATACACCTTGCTATGCCCCTTGTTTGAGTCCCTGTTTGTTTGATTCGGTAGCCCGGGTTAAGATGGCATATCTCTCATCCATTCTATTTTTTCTGGAAATGTGTAGATTGTTAGTAGTGACCAAAGGGAGGTATAACTGACCTAAATAAGTTTGGTTTGTGTCGAAAGATTCAAGGGGCATCAGAATGAAATGACTTTCCTCTTAACTCCCTCTAAACTCTTCTGCAACTGCATGCATGGCTATCTCTCTCTCTCTCTCTCTCTCTCTCTCTCTTTCTCTCTCCCTCCCTATATATATATGTCTCTGTCTGTAACTCTCTATGTATCCCTCTATTGCTTTATCTCTGTGTCCATCTGTCCATCAATCTCTGAGTCATTGTTACTCTCTGTGCTCCAACATCCTTATCGCTCGCTTATATGATAAATATTATTTTTCACCATCTTGCTGTTCCCTCTCCCCGAGACGTTGTTTAATGCATGCAGCCCACAGCGTCATGTTAACACACTTTAAAACGTTGGGCGTTATTGGAGTATATTGAAACGCTCCATTGCTGCAGATGAACAGAGACTTGCGTTCTGTTGTGCCATTTCAAAATCAACTTTGGTTTTCATTCTTGGTATAGATGGATAGATTTATTGTTTGATTGTATGTGTTTAGGCACACCAATAATGTAGCATACATTCTTGTTGGTAAATAAAAACATTGTGGAATCACTATGTTGTTTCTGCTTGTAATAATGTGATTTCACATTACCACTACTGCTACTACTACTACTATACTACTGCTACTACTACTACTACTACTACTACTACTACTACTACTACTACTACTACTACTACTACTACTACTACTACTACTACTGCTTCTGCTGCTCCTACTATACTACTACTACTACTACTACTACTACTACTACTACTACTACTACTACTGCTGCTGCTGCTGTTACTACTACTACTACTATTACTTTACTACTACAACTGCTTTCTATAGTAATAATAATCAATTAGAAGCATATTTTTTATAGCTTTTTTAATGTATCTTACCAAAACCGTTCCCCCCCAAATAGACATAAAGGTGTTATATTATACCGTGCACCTGTGTTCTGGACAGTGAATGTGGACTGAGAAGCCTCAGTGAGTGAGCAGACACTACAACCAGGAGTATGTAGTGGAACGTCATAGGAGGCAAGGACCGGGACTTTGATTCAATCAGGTGAGGTTTGGACCAATCAGCAGAGGCAGACACGTACACTGACAGCTGAGTGAACTTTGAATAGGTCAATAAAACTGCTCCTCGTCCTCACTCTTCCTTTCCAAGTAGGTCAAAGTTCCTTCCTGTTCACCAATTAGGTGAACCAGCAATCTAAAGGTGATGTTATGTTTACATTCTGTTCAGTTGCATTCCTCAGCTACATTCCTGCAATACCATCGCTATGAATGACTTGTGTATGTATGTATGTATGTATGTATGTATGTATGTATGTATGTATGTATGTATGTATGTATGAATGAATGAATGTATGTATGTATGTAGTAGTGTAACACATCAGCAAAATTCATTCTGAATATGAGATTTGAAAAGCATGGCACTAAAATAAAAATACACAGCAAATACACAAACAGCACAGCAATTTCTCGTACAAGAGGTTGCTCAATAAATTAATGGAAGAAATTCGAGAAAATTGATGACAAAATTCTACTTGAAAATGGCATAGATTATACTGTCTGAAACAACTTTTGGACAGTTGTGACATTTATTTAATAAAATCTTTACAAGTAGGCCTATTTTCTATGAAAACACGATCAGTGAAGCAGGCTATAAGGCTATAAGCACGCCTGTCTGCAGTTGTTTGTGCGTCTGACTTGCCCGTGCACATACTGATCAATTAAAACCATTGATTTTTAATAGTGACCTTGACAAAGAGTGGCAGGCAGTCGACCGAACAAAACGAGGAGGATGAGACATTGTTGGCTGTTCACTGTGTAATCACTAGTTTAATCACTAATGGGCTAATGTGTCTGGCAGGCCTATTAATATTTGGGTGATAGGAGCTCGAGATCATACGTTGTCAGCGCTGGGTGCAGCTGTCATCGCTTTAATATCCCAGGAAAATCCCGTCTCTAATCTGGAATAGATAAGGAATATGCCTATATATATGTGCAACTATCATTGACAACATACAGCTCCCATCTGGGTGATTTATTCATATCTATTTATTTATTTTTGTCATTTTTCCTTATTTTGCCAAATTGACGTTTCGGTAACAAGGGTTGGGTTTTTTGCAGCTTTAACGCACCGTCAGAATGCAGCATCCTATTTTTCGAGTCATTTTGATATTTTTACCTCTGATCTTGAGCCGTGCAGCAGATGTAAAGAATGTCTGTGCTTATACCCAACTTGCGTCAAACGGCGAAACCCATTACAGTTTCCTGCGGAGTGGCCAACACAGCCCTCACCATCGCTCCCCCGCCGTGCGTCTCTACCACTCCGTTTGGTCCCCAGAGCGCGCTCTGCTCAAGTGCTCTTGGGTGGATGACGCCGCGGTCACAGATAATTATCTATCCCTGTGCCGAGAGAAAACGAACGTTTTTTGGGAAATCCACAGTGAACAGTTTAACACGAATGCGTTGTTTGCATCAAACGGACTATGTGACGCCGTGAGCTCACCGTTTGGCGACAGAGAACGCACGGGCAGAAGCAGAAAGGCGCGGAGCGTTGGTGCGCCGAGCGACAGATCGAAGAACCGCACGCGAGTGAAGCGCGGGTTGATTGTGCCGGGGACGTTCTGGTGCGGGTCCGGCAACAAAGCACTGTCGTATTCAGATTTGGGTGAGTTGCGTTTCATGTTTGAATTTTCAAATGTGCCTCATCGGTATATTAGATTCAGCGCACCTGTAAAGGGAACACCAATGTAAACATCCAAAACATCTAATCTCTATGTCCCTTGTCTCTGCTCAGGTGTCTTTCTGAATACCGACAACTGTTGTCGTGAACATGACCAGTGTCAGGAGACGATCTTGTCCTTCGAGACCAAATTCGGCGTCTTTAACACAAATATTTTCACGATGTCTCACTGCGACTGTGACAACAGGTAAGGATTTTAGTTGGATTTAATTTCAAAGAAGAGAAGAAAAAGAAAAGCATCGAAAAATGCACTCAACAGCTGTAGATTTTATTTTAAGATAAATAGATACATTGATAAATCTCTTCAAGCGTTTACAGTATGTTTGGATGGGTCTGTGTGGATGTTAGCACAAGCTCACCACTGTTCTGGCACCTAAAACATAATAAAGTAATAATTGTAATAGCCAATAAAAAATCATAATCCCTATAACCATAACAATAATAATAACCATAAAAATACTAATAATAATAGAAATTGAAGGAGACCTCCCACACACACACCCATCTCGTTTTTCCTTTTTTGTGTTTATATGTGTTGACCGATACTCTGTATAGGCGCAAGTGAAAATGTTTGTACGGTAGGCCTATAGGTCTGTCTTCATACTTAATGGCAGTTTTTTGGTGTGAGGGTGCTTGCAGCCAAATGTTTACACTTCAGAATGATGTAGAAACATGTCAGGTCTATCCTACTTACATTTATATTTATGTTTTAAGGAGGAATATTTTTACTACTCAAACTAATATTAACTAATATTTACTAACTAAGTAACTCTTTCTCCCTTAAGAAAAATTGATTTGTTGAAGTGTGGGGAAGGGTGGGCTTGGTGTGAGTTATCTTTGCAGGAACATAGTTTTTTTGTCGTGCACTATCGTCTAAAGAAGTCCGTTAGCACCCTCACTGTGATGATAATGATGAAAGATGATAAAAGTCACCGATGATAAAAGTCACCGAATCAGAACGATATTCGGTCTCAACCCAAATGACGTTCTTGTCTCAACCTGAAGGTTCCACGGTTGTCTTAGGAAAGCAAACGACAGCATATCTGACGTGGTCGGCTACACCTTCTTCAACCTGCTGAAGATGAACTGCTTTGAGCTCTCCTACAAAGTGATATGCACCGAGAGGAACTGGTTCGGCATGTAAGGAGACTTCTGCTGTCTTCCTCTGTCCCAATATTAATGACTATTGTTGAATTGCAATATTTGATCGTTGAACCCCCATTTATGTTTTGTCTTGGGCGTGGCCTCCAGACAACTTTAGTAGATTCTTGATTGAGTTCAAATCCTATCAACTGCCAGAATTAGTGGGCGTGGCCCATCCTCGTTTTTGTCTCGTTAACATCTCCCCACCCCTGCAGGTGTAAGGCCACTCAGACGTTGCTCCAAGCGGATGTCCTGTCTCCGACCGCCTACGACACCGACGCCCCCCTGTTCGAAGAGAACACCACTCCAGAGGCCCCGCCCCCGAACGTCACGTCGCCCACCCCGCCAATGACATTGGACCTCGGCCCCGCCCACCCCACGGGCTCTGACGGTGTCCTCGCCGCGACGTTGGCGAGCGGCCCGTCTTTGACACCTGCTAGCAACAACGATCTGACGGCTAATACGAGTAAGGCGAAAAACATGAAACTTAATTAAACATACATTTGATGTTTGAGTATAACTGATCTCAAACAGCAGCTGAACTTAAATAAATAAATTAAAAAAGCCCAGATTGTTCTTATTCGCCAAGTGGCCATTTTGGTTCTAAAAACGAGCTGGGCAGGGGGAATTGAATGCGGAATTCCGGCTAGTGTTTGGAACTAAGATGGCCGCTCGGTGAATAAGGCCCATTCGCTCACATGTCTCCGTTGTCTCCTAGGCCTGGAGCTGACGTGTGAGGTGTACAGAGCGCTGGACCAGTGTACAGCCAAGATCCGTCCCCAGAAGCGAAGATATGGTCTCCTGAACCCAGACCTCAGGACCCTGTACCACTGCAGCTGCACAAAAAGGTACCACAACTCTGGGTCACAATGAAGTATTATCAAGTTTTTTACTGGTTACATTTCACCTGGTCAGTCGCTGATGCTGAGATCAGACAGAGAGTATGTTACTGTATAAATATCCCTCCAAATGTGTTAGTACATTTGAGATAAGAGGTGCTTCTAGAAACGTCCACAAAGTAATGCAGTCTACCTGTATGGCTGCCCTGTGGTTTGTTTCTGAATGCTGTGTTCCCTAATTTCAACAGCTTGTTTGTGTGCTTAATGTCCTTCAACAAATGAGACGATGGTCGAAGACATTTGAACTCCCGCGAGGGCAAAATGCACACTATGTATAAAAACAAAATGGGGTATTGGGGAACCAGACTATTTGCTTAGCGACTGTTTGCGGAGTTTGGTCCGTGGTCTTACCCAACCAGAAACCTGGCGCCCATGTACACTGCTCTGCACTCCATAACCTCACGAGTTGGATCTGAGTGTCAATCAAAAGCCAGAATCCATTTTTGGGGGAGCGTGACCCTTTGCCCCCTCACCCCCTTAGGTACCGTTCGTTCGGGCCTCCATCATATCTGTGTTCACCCTCTATGACTCATTCCAAAATGTGTTACTGCACCATGGAATTGGTGCACTGTGTGTGTGTTGACTGTGTCGTGTGTCTAATCTGTCTGTGATGTCACGCAGATTGTTTCAGATCCTGACCAATAGGAGGCGACTGACTGACATGGACAAGCTGCTCCTGTACGGAGTTTCCCAATCCTGCTTCCTGGTGCCGGACTGTGGGACGGGCAAGATGTCAGTACACACACACACACACACACACACACACACGCGCACGCACGTACGCAAGCACACACACACGCACACACACACATGTACACACACACACACACACACACACGCGCACGCACACATGTACACACACACGCGCACGCACACACACACATG
>JAXIVH010000025.1:2468102-2470602 GCA_036785325.1 Urophycis tenuis | reverse complement strand
GAGAATGGACGGAAGTGGGTTTGGGTTGTGTGTGTGTGTGTGTGTGTGTGTGTGTGTGTGCGTGTGTGTGTGTGTGGATGCTTGTCCGAAGTTAGATTGCATGGCTGTTATTTTGTTTTTGAAACCTCTACCAGGCCATTGAGTTTGGCATACAAAGACAACGGCTGCAGCATTTGTGTGTGTGGGTGTGGGTGTGTGTGTGTGTGTGTGGGTATGTCTGTGTGTTTGTGTGTGTTTTAGCCAGTGTGTGTGTGTGTGTGTGTGTTTCAGCCAGTGTGTGTGTGTGTGTGTGTGTGTGTTTGTTTCAGCCAGTGTGTGTGTGTCAGTGTATGTGTGTGTATGTGTGTGTGTGTGTGTGTGTGTGTATGTGTGTGTGTGTAAGTGTATGTGTGTGTGTCTTTGTGCGTTTCAGCCAGTGTGTGTGTGTGTGTGTGTTTGCGTTTGTGTTTGTGTTTCAGCCAGTGTGTGTGTGTGTGTGTGTGTGTGTGTGTGTGTGTGTGTGTGTCAGTGTGTGTTTCAGCCAGTGTGTGTGTGTGTGTGTGTGTGTGTGTGTGTCAGTGTGTGTTTCAGCCAGTGTGTGTGTGTGTGTGTGTGCTTCAGTGTGTGTCCATCTTGATGTGTGTGCGGTGGTATCATGGCATGGCGTGGCGGTGTGTGCTACGGGTCACAGCAGAGGTCAAAGTTAATGAAGTACCTTGGAGAAAGAGTCCTTGGTGAGAGGGATTACTTCTGCATGGGCTCCCTCTTCACTCCTCTACCGAGGCGGCGTCAAGTCCCCCTTTCTCTGCCCTCGCTCTGCTTTCTCTCCATTCTCTCTGTTTCCCTTTTCCTTTCTCCTCCGCTTGGTTTTTCTTTACACATTTTCCCACACTGTTTGCACCACTTGGAACAACAAGTTCAAATACACACACATAGACACGCACACACACACACACACACACGCGCACACACACACACACACACACACACACACACACACACACACACACACACACATGTATGCATGCACACACAAACGTACACACTCGTGCGTGCACACACACCACACACACACACACACACACACACACACACACACATACACACACACACACACACACACACATGTATGCATGCACACACAAACGTACACACTCGGGCGCGCACACACACCACACACACACACATGAGAGGGTCTTTGCTGTGGCTAAATAATTTGCGTCTGAATGAGCTAAAGTTCGTTCATTTGTTCTTTTCTTCCCCGTTCATTTTTTATTCATTTGTTGGAGGACTCGTCCCATGACTGGAGCGGTTTCATGTCTTTACCATTCAAATGAAGCCCCAACGCTGCAACGGAGGAGGACCAACTTTAAGCCATTTCATTTGACCTATTTTGTTTGTCCCTTGTATGAATGTCCTCTAAGCTGCTGCTCCCTGTGTATGTGTGTGTGTGTGTGTGTGTGTGTGTGTGTGTGTGTGTGTGTGTGTGTGTGTGTGTGTGTGTGTGTGTGTGTGGTGTGTGTGTGTGTGTGTGTGTGTGTGTGTGTGTGTGTGTGTGTGTGTGTGCAGCCTGAAGTAAACGTCTGTGTGGACTAGCTGGCGGAGGTACGTTGGTGGGAGGTAGTGGTGGTGGTGGTGGTGGTGGTGGTGGTGGGGGGGGGGGTCTATTAGCCTGGCGCTTTCATTTACAGTCCTGGATCGCTGATTTTGCTCGTAGACTGAATTCAAGTGACATCTGGTGACCTTTACAATGCAAAGATGACGTGACATGCAAGATGGTGTGTGGTATACATATACACATACTGTATATGTGTATATGTAAAGGGTAAAGGGAGCATTTAGCAGACGCTTTTGTCCAAAGCGACTTACAATCAGTACATTTGTGGGGTTCAACATGTGGACAGTTGGAAGAGGGGGGTGATCAAGGGGATCGAACCGCCGACCCTACGGTTAGTGGACGACCCACTCTGTCCACCCGTTCTATACACTGAGCTACTGTCGCCCCTCTATATATAGATATAGTGTAGGTATATATATATCTCCTGAACAGCATATTACAAATTAACTTTAACTAACTTTAATTAACTGGAGAATGTAGCAGGAAGGGCGATGTGGGCGGACATTTTTGAATCTTTGGTGAAAACCACAGATACCCCATTTCAGTTTGTTTTTCTGTCAGCGCGCTTGATTCACTGATTTTTCGGGGGGGGGGGACAATTTCAACAAATACGACAGAAATGCTTATAAAATAAATGTGCCTAGAGCAGCTTTAATCCCATGTATCCGACCACACTGTAAGTGTCTTTGGGTAGAAGCTGAATGACCTGAACCTGACCCCCGAGTCGACCCTTTCAGCAGGCGATGTGGTCGGTTAGCTAAACCTGCCGCGCCCGGCTTCGTCCCACGCCGAGGCCTCTGGGAAAGTGAGTGTTTAAAATTAAAAAAAAAAAAAACGCTCCTCCGCTACATAGTGAGAGGTAGGAAGGCGTAAGGCAGGAGTTTGCACCTCGGGAGCGAGGAA
>JAXIVH010000025.1:2454734-2464734 GCA_036785325.1 Urophycis tenuis | reverse complement strand
TCAGTGCGCACTGCCGCCGTCGCTGCTAATCCCGCGCTGACGCGACCCGCGCCGCAGCAGACCGAAGAGGAGGATGTTGACTATGACTCTGATGACGCCAGTAAGATTATGCTGACCAGCTTTGAATGATTTCATTTTCGGACCTTCATCTAAGTCAAGGGTCTCTCCAACCTTTTTTTCCTCTGAGAGCTACTTTTACTTAATTGAGATGGCCGAGAGCTACTCATGTTTTATAACATTGATTGTCATAGTTGATTTCAACCTAAACAAACGGAATAAGCTTGTTTTGCCTGAACATTTACAAAATGATGGTGTCCACAACTCACATTTTGCATTAAAACATCATGTTACGTTCGTGAAACAAAACAACTGTTTCCCACTCTTCATGAAGAAGATAGTACGTTTTAAGCAATATTATGTTGTGTTTGACCTAATATGTCACCTAAGACTTTTCTAGTTGACCAGATAAGGAGAAGAAGGTGCCACGATTGATTCTAAAAAGGCAGGCTGCAGTTTCTTAAATATCCTTTGTTTGTTTGTTTGTTTTTTGTAGCTACTCTGGGTTCTCTAGAGTTCTCCCTCCTCTATGAACAGGAGAACCACGCTCTGCACTGCTGTATTGTCAAAGCCAAGGTAAACACACACACACACACACACACACACACACAAGCACACACACACACACACATACAGACACACACACACACACACACACACACACACACACACACAAGCACACAACACACACACACACACACACACACACACACACACACACACACACACACACACACACACGCACGCACGCACGCATGCATGCACACGAACGCGCGCTACTGAGCGAGATTAACTCGGCTGCTCCGGCGAACGCCACTCTGAATCATAACCTCGCAGTACGAGTGTGAACAGATTCAGTCAGCAGAACGGCATGCAGAACAAGAGAATCCGCAGAGCGTGAACAAACGTGCTCCGAAGCTGCTCTCCGAGGCATCATTATAGAGGCTCAGGACATCCACACAAACACATAAACTCCTCAGCGCACTCAGCGCAGGGTTTCCTGCCCGTTGCGTCCCAGACTCAGGCACCAATTCCCTGGGCTCTTCATGGGACACACAGAGGTCCGAGCTACCGCTAGCTCAATGGTGACACTCTCCAACCCAGCTGCATTCTCTCCAGGGTCTGAAGCCCATGGACTCCAACGGGCTGGCCGACCCCTACGTGAAGCTACACCTGCTCCCTGGAGCTAGCAAGGTATCCCCCCCCTGCACCCTGACAGACAGACAGACAGACAGACAGACAGACAGACAGACAGACAGACAGACAGACAGACATACTTTAATAATCCCTGAGGGAAATTGCATTCCTTGCAATACTCGGGGAAAAGAAAAGAAAAGACAGACACTCTACGTATAGTAGATAGTGTTAGAATATATAAATATATAATATAAACCTATGTAACAATAATAAAAAAAATATAAAAAAATATACATAAGTGTACATACATCTAGGCATACCCTATAGAAGTAAATAGCATACACCAAGATGTAGCATGTAAGGTAAGGTAAGCGGAGGTAGTGAATGACCACTTATGCAGTGACTACTGAGATGATAGTAACCCCCTAGTGAATCTCATTGAGGGGAGTCCTCTGCTGAAGGTACTCCTCCGCTGAGCCAGGGTGGAGAAGACAGGGTGAGAGAGATTGGTGATTATCGATGAGAAACATCACTTCGGTTGTCTTCGCTTCAGAATCCATCCAGACCCATCCACCCTTCCCCTGGCATTTGTACTGGAATTGTATATTTATCGTATTTATCATTCAAGAATAAGTAAGCTCTCTCCTCGTTCTGGGTGGTGGGTTTAGTCCAACAAACTGCGCACCAAGACGCTGAAGAACACACTGAACCCCGTGTGGAACGAGACCCTGGTCTACCACGGCATCACCGATGAGGAGATGACCCGCAAATCACTCAGGTACCACCCATACACCAACACAAGGACACAGGCGTGTGCACACACTAACTCTACAAATACACACAGACATGGTAGATAAACAGACAGACAGAGAGACAGAGAGATGGATAGATGAAAGGTGAAGTGATTGAGGTAGTTAACATTCTCTCTCTCTCTCTCTCTCTCTCTGCAGTCTTTTAGTGAGTGGTAGAGATGGAAATGCAGAGAGACAGGCAGTTAGCATGCTCTCTCGCTGCAGGCTCTCAGCGAGTGATAGAGGGACAGGTAGATAACATGGTCCCTCTGCAGTCTGTTAGTGAGCGGTAGAGAGACAGGTAGTTAACGTGCTCTCTCTCTCTCTGCAGTCTGTCAGTGAGTGGTAGAGAGACAGGGCGTTAACACTCTCTCTCTCTCTCTCTCTCTCTCTCTCTCTCTCTCTCTCTCTGCAGTCTGTCAGTGAGTGGTAGAGAGACAGGTCGTTAACACTCTCTCTCTCTCTCTCTCTCTCTCTCTCTCTCTCTCTCTCTCTCTCTCTCTCTCTCTCTCTCTCTGTAGTCTGTCAGTGAGTGGTAGAGAGACAGGTCATTAACACTCTCTCTCTCTCTCTCTCTCTCTCTCTCTCTCTGCAGTCTGTCAGTGAGTGGTAGAGAGACAGGTCGTTAACACTCTCTCTCTCTCTGCAGGCTCTCAGTGAGTGACGAGGATAAGTTTGGGCACAATGAGTTCATAGGAGAGACCCGCGTGGCGCTGAAGAAGCTGAAGTTCAACCAGAAGAAGAACTTCAGTGTGTGCTTGGAGAGAGTGGTCCAGGTGAGGACAGACAACACCTGAGATGCTGTCCACATCGAACACTCTGCAGAAGACATGGACACGCTCACTCTCTCCCCCTTTCTCACCCCCTGTCTCTTTCTAACACTTATCTCTCTCTATCTCTCTCTCTCTCTCTCTCTCTCTCTCTCTCTCTCTCTCTCTCTCTCTCTCTCTCTTTCTCTCTCTCTCTCTCTCTCTCTCTCTCTCTCCTCTCTCTCTCTCTCTCTCTCTCTCTCTCTCTCTCTCTCTCTAACTAGATTTTTCTTTCCTCTGGATTTGTGCAAATGTCATGTTTTTTTTTTGTTTCTTGTTATATCGAGATAGCGTGATAAGTCCTTTTGAAAAATGTACTCTGTCTCTGCTTATCTCTCTCTCTCTCTGACTCTCTCTCTCTCTCTCTCTCTCTCTCTCTCTCTCTGTCTGTCTGTCTCTCTCTCTCTCTCTCTCTCTCTCTCTCTCTCTCTCTCTCTCTCTCTCTCTCTCTCTCTCTCTCTCTCTAACCCTCTCGGTTCCTCTTGCTTATTCCTCTTGCCTATTGCTTTTCTCACTCTCACTCTCACTCTCTGATTTTCTGCCTCTCTCCCCCTCTGTATCTCCCCCATCTCTCTGCCTCTCTCCATTTAACTCTCTCTTTCTCTACCTCCTGTCTCTTTCTCATGCTCTCTCTCCCTCCCTCGGGGCCCCCACTTTCCATCTCTGTCCCTCCCTCCCCCTCTCTTTCTCCCCCTCTCCCTTCCCCCTCTCCCTTCCCCCTCTCCCTCTGCAGGTGAAGAAAGCTGTAGGAGGATCAGCGCGGGGTATGGCTCTGTACGAGGACGACGTAAGGGCCGTTTATCAGTCTGTGATGCGGGATGCGTTTCAGTCACTCCCTGTGTTTCGTGTGTTGTAGCTGTGTGTGCATGGGTGAGTGCATGCCTGCAGCCAGAAGATGGAGATTTAGACCATCGATAGTGTAGTCACTGAGGCTGCAGTATGCATGTGTCGTCGACGGTTGCAGGGGATGGTTGGCGAGACACACTTTACACACAGACCTGCGGATGCATATAGCGACATAGTTTTGTAAAATCACAGACGAGTCGATGGACACTACGAGACACACGTATGGAATAATCCAACTATGACCGTAGCTCAGTGGGTAGAGCGGGTCGTCCACTCACCTGAGGGTTGGCGGTTCGATCCCCAACCTCCAACTGTTGAAGTATCCTTGAGGAAGACACTGAACCCCACAGATATATGACAAATGTACAGATTGTAAGTCGATTTGGACAAAAGTGTTCATCCATTCATATTTTTTCAATACACATTTGTGTCAGGTCATGGAAACTGGGGACACAAGTCGTCCCTGGGGCATTTTGAGTTATTCACAGATTCTGAAAGTGTAGTTTCTAAGCCTTCCAATGATGTGATTTCCAGATGGAAATCTGATAATATTTGGAGAAGTCGTGGCCATTTGAAAGTAGGCACATCACAAAAGCTAAAACTGACTAAAAGACTCCTAAAGATTTGCAGTTGTCACCTCTCTCTCCTACACACCCGATTTCAAACACAAAATTGATACTTTTAAAGAAACCAATACTGTTATCTGAAACATGGAGAGGCTTCTCTGTGATCTCAACTAACAGATTCAGCAAAAAAAAACGAAAACCACTAATTTTGAAAAAATTCACGTCTTCGCGTGACTGTTGTATTGACGACTTGTGTCCTTGGATTCCATGACCCGACACATTTTCAGCATCACACGTGGTTCTGTTTTTTGTTTTTTTTGCTAACCTATATGACACACACAGTATCTACGTATATAGATGTATCTACGTATACATGTAGCCGCCGCGGCGCCTGTGTGTGTGTGTGTGTGTGTTCTGCAGGGCAAAGACGGCGACGACAGCGAGGAGCGCGGCCGCATCCTGGTGTCCCTGGCCTACGACAGCCGGCAGGGCCGCCTGCTGGTGGGAGTGGTGCGCTGCGCCCACCTGGCCGCCATGGACTCCAACGGCTACTCCGACCCCTTCGTCAAAGTGTGAGTGTCTCTCGGATCCGCCCGATCCGAAAAAAAGGTTGTGGGTTGGAACCCCGGTGGCCGCGGTCCGCCCGGAGGCCTCTCTCGCGACTGACCTCTCACCGTCTGCGCTTGAGTGAATCACTAAAATAATACTTTTGATGAATGCGTCCGCTGACAGGTATTTGAGAAGAATTGCATGTGTCGTTGGCTGAGACAGTGGTTCTCAACTGCTCTGGCTTCGGGATCCACCATCACCCCTTAATGACTAGCCACGACCCAAATCAAGAAAAAAAAAAAAACTTTTCAACCTTTAAATGTATTTAACCTAACATAACAAAGTTCGGTAACTGTACTATTAAACTATTCAGTCACTTATTCAGGCAATAAAAAATAGACAGCACTCCGCTGCATAAAAAATCCTCTTCAAAATAAAAGCACATGATTTTTTTCGTAACATTTTTTTTTTTGCTTGGACAAAGGCCCGCGACCTACTTTTGGGTCACGACCCACCAGTTGAGAACCACTGGGCTAAGACATACCAACCGACCTCGTGTTCACTTTGTATCGGTGGCTGGATTCCCTTAGGTGGTTCGCAGTTTCTCATGTGTTGTCTTGCCGTACTGATGCAGATGTCTAAAGCCAGATATGGGAAAGAAGGCCAAGAACAAGA
Source organism: Urophycis tenuis (assembly GCA_036785325.1). Classification (NCBI taxonomy): domain Eukaryota; kingdom Metazoa; phylum Chordata; class Actinopteri; order Gadiformes; family Phycidae; genus Urophycis; species Urophycis tenuis. The sequence goes on along the minus strand of JAXIVH010000025.1, from coordinate 2,459,304 downwards.
CCCAGATGAAGAAGAAGACCCTGAACCCAGAGTACAACGAGGTGGGCTCACTGCACCACTTAACTGAGAAGGGCTCCAGACTGTTGATTTATCGCCTGTTCATCCCCCATAACATCCTCCGGACGTGCTAGTGGATGCCCACGCTTTACATGCCCTGCGTTGTGTTACAGGAGTTCAGCTATGAAATAAAACATGGGGAACTGGCCAAGAAGACCTTGGATATCTCCGTCTGGGACTACGACATGGGCAAGTCCAATGACTTCATAGGTACGTAGCTTAGCACGCCGGTCGGTGATCCAACGAATCTCAGCCGTCTCCACTGGCTTCACTAGAACACTTTAGCTACCTGCCCTTTGGCAAAATCTTACCTTTTACTGATTCTGCTGAAGAATTGTTAGTGTGCTCGTGCATGTCACTAATGAACACCATGGCAACACAGGGGTATTTTGGAATCTGTGTGCATAGGTCAGTGCAGAGTGTGTGGAAACTAGAATAACAGGGACTCTCCATGCAAGACCTTCATAAAATGTTCTATCACAAAGACCAAAGTGCTGTATTGTCATCTTTCATTGTCGTGGCAGTGCAAAGCAAGCAAAATGCTCTTTGGAAGAATCTGTACAAGGAGGGGAATTTGTTACCAAATTGATTTGGTAACAATGTGTGAGTGAAGCCAGGAGATGTTATGATGGTGTGCTCACCAGACCGGTGTCGTCCTTTCACACGTGTGTGCATTCAGCCATCCATCTATCCATCCTTTATCCATCCATCAATTTGGGCGGCATGTAGCTCAGTGGGTAGAGCGGGTGGTCAGTGGTCGTCCACTAACCATAGGGTTGGGGGTTCGATCCCTGTGATCCCCACTCCCAAAACTGTCTACATGTCAAAGTGTCCTTGAGCAAGACACTGAACCCTGAACCCCAACTTGCTCCCCGGGCGCTGATCATAGCAGCCCACTGCTCCTATAGGATGGGTCAAATGCAGAGAACAAATTTCGTTCCCATGTCACATGGGAATGACAAATAAAGACCACAAGGTCCCAATAATCCATCCATCCATCCTTTATCCATCTATCAATGATCCATCCACCCACCCATCCACCAATCATCTCCTATCAATCAATTATCCATCCATCCGTCATTTATCTATCCAACAATGATTCATCCATCCATCCATCCATCCATTCACCATGAGTCCTGTTAACTGAGCCCCCCCCCCCCCCCGACCCCCCTCCAGGCGGCTTCCAGCTGGGCATCCAGGCGAAGGGGGAGTGTCTGAAGCACTGGTACGAGTGTCTGAAGAACAAAGACAAGAAGATCGAGCGCTGGCACGTTCTCCTCAACGACAACCCGGCTCAGTTCGATGACTGAGGTCCCTCCCTCCCCTGTCGTCCCTCCAAAACCCCCCTCTCGGTCATGTGACACGCCACACGCCTCTCGTCTCCGTCTCTCCCTCTTACCCTCCGTGGTGTTTTTGTCCTCGGGCAGAATGTGCATGCGCCTCTCGGATTCGATTCTGACCTCGGTGCCGTCGCGTGCTCGCTAGCGACATTAGCGCGGCGGTATTCGGTTCTACCGCACGATTTACGTTTTGAGTTCACCTTTAACGTTGAGAGAGTGATGCCCCCCCCCCTTGTGTCCTTAGCTGCAGGACGGGACGCTGCGGAGAGCGTCTCGTATCTTGTCTCTACCTCCCAAGGTGATCTCCTGTGCAATACCGTGATGATATAATGTGATATAATGTGATACACCTTGCTATGCCCCTTGTTTGAGTCCCTGTTTGTTTGATTCGGTAGCCCGGGTTAAGATGGCATATCTCTCATCCATTCTATTTTTTCTGGAAATGTGTAGATTGTTAGTAGTGACCAAAGGGAGGTATAACTGACCTAAATAAGTTTGGTTTGTGTCGAAAGATTCAAGGGGCATCAGAATGAAATGACTTTCCTCTTAACTCCCTCTAAACTCTTCTGCAACTGCATGCATGGCTATCTCTCTCTCTCTCTCTCTCTCTCTCTCTTTCTCTCTCCCTCCCTATATATATATGTCTCTGTCTGTAACTCTCTATGTATCCCTCTATTGCTTTATCTCTGTGTCCATCTGTCCATCAATCTCTGAGTCATTGTTACTCTCTGTGCTCCAACATCCTTATCGCTCGCTTATATGATAAATATTATTTTTCACCATCTTGCTGTTCCCTCTCCCCGAGACGTTGTTTAATGCATGCAGCCCACAGCGTCATGTTAACACACTTTAAAACGTTGGGCGTTATTGGAGTATATTGAAATGCTCTATTGCTGCAGATGAACAGAGACTTGCGTTCTGTTGTGCCATTTCAAAATCAACTTTGGTTTTCATTCTTGGTATAGATGGATAGATTTATTGTTTGATTGTATGTGTTTAGGCACACCAATAATGTAGCATACATTCTTGTTGGTAAATAAAAACATTGTGGAATCACTATGTTGTTTCTGCTTGTAATAATGTGATTTCACATTACCACTACTGCTACTACTACTACTATACTACTGCTACTACTACTACTACTACTACTACTACTACTACTACTACTACTACTACTACTACTACTACTACTACTACTGCTGCTGCTGCTCCTACTATACTACTACTACTACTACTACTACTACTACTACTACTACTACTACTACTACTACTGCTGCTGCTGCTGTTACTACTACTACTACTATTACTTTACTACTACAACTGCTTTCTATAGTAATAATAATAATCAATTAGAAGCATATTTTTTATAGCTTTTTTAATGTATCTTACCAAAACCGTTCCCCCCCAAATAGACATAAAGGTGTTATATTATACCGTGCACCTGTGTTCTGGACAGTGAATGTGGACTGAGAAGCCTCAGTGAGTGAGCAGACACTACAACCAGGAGTATGTAGTGGAACGTCATAGGAGGCAAGGACCGGGACTTTGATTCAATCAGGTGAGGTTTGGACCAATCAGCAGAGGCAGACACGTACACTGACAGCTGAGTGAACTTTGAATAGGTCAATAAAACTGCTCCTCGTCCTCACTCTTCCTTTCCAAGTAGGTCAAAGTTCCTTCCTGTTCACCAATTAGGTGAACCAGCAATCTAAAGGTGATGTTATGTTTACATTCTGTTCAGTTGCATTCCTCAGCTACATTCCTGCAATACCATCGCTATGAATGACTTGTGTATGTATGTATGTATGTATGTATGTATGTATGTATGTATGTATGTATGTATGTATGTATGAATGAATGAATGTATGTATGTATGTAGTAGTGTAACACATCAGCAAAATTCATTCTGAATATGAGATTTGAAAAGCATGGCACTAAAAAAAAAAAACACAGCAAATACACAAACAGCACAGCAATTTCTTGTACAAGAGGTTGCTCAATAAATTAATGGAAGAAATTCGAGAAAATTGATGACAAAATTCTACTTGAAAATGGCATAGATTATACTGTCTGAAACAACTTTTGGACAGTTGTGACATTTATTTAATAAAATCTTTACAAGTAGGCCTATTTTCTATGAAAACACGATCAGTGAAGCAGGCTATAAGGCTATAAGCACGCCTGTCTGCAGTTGTTTGTGCGTCTGACTTGCCCGTGCACATACTGATCAATTAAAACCATTGATTTTTAATAGTGACCTTGACAAAGAGTGGCAGGCAGTCGACCGAACAAAACGAGGAGGATGAGACATTGTTGGCTGTTCACTGTGTAATCACTAGTTTAATCACTAATGGGCTAATGTGTCTGGCAGGCCTATTAATATTTGGGTGATAGGAGCTCGAGATCATACGTTGTCAGCGCTGGGTGCAGCTGTCATCGCTTTAATATCCCAGGAAAATCCCGTCTCTAATCTGGAATAGATAAGGAATATGCCTATATATATGTGCAACTATCATTGACAACATACAGCTCCCATCTGGGTGATTTATTCATATCTATTTATTTATTTTTGTCATTTTTGCTTATTTTGCCAAATTGACGTTTCGGTAACAAGGGTTGGGTTTTTTGCAGCTTTAACGCACCGTCAGAATGCAGCATCCTATTTTTCGAGTAATTTTGATATTTTTACCTCTGATCTTGAGCCGTGCAGCAGATGTAAAGAATGTCTGTGCTTATACCCAACTTGCGTCAAACGGCGAAACCCATTACAGTTTCCTGCGGAGTGGCCAACACAGCCCTCACCATCGCTCCCCCGCCGTGCGTCTCTACCACTCCGTTTGGTCCCCAGAGCGCGCTCTGCTCAAGTGCTCTTGGGTGGATGACGCCGCGGTCACAGATAATTATCTATCCCTGTGCCGAGAGAAAACGAACGTTTTTTTGGAAATCCACAGTGAACAGTTTAACACGAATGCGTTGTTTGCATCAAACGGACTATGTGACGCCGTGAGCTCACCGTTTGGCGACAGAGAACGCACGGACAGAAGCAGAAAGGCGCGGAGCGTTGGTGCGCCGAGCGACAGATCGAAGAGCCGCACGCGAGTGAAGCGCGGGTTGATTGTGCCGGGGACGTTCTGGTGCGGGTCCGGCAACAAAGCACTGTCGTATTCAGATTT
>JAXIVH010000025.1:2304734-2449734 GCA_036785325.1 Urophycis tenuis | reverse complement strand
ATAACTCAACGGAGGCTGCGGGCAGTGAATCCTACCCTCATAGATCAATCACTCGAGTTTAGGGCTTTTAGTCACCGTGTGTGTGTGTGTGTGTGTGTGTGTGTGTGTGTGTGTGTGTGTGTGTGTGTGTGTGTGTGTGTGTGTGTGTGTGTGTGTGTGTGTGTGTGTGTGCGTGCGCGTGTGCGTGCGTATGTGTCTTTAAGCATTGCGGTTAAGGTTTCTTGGCGTTGATGTATCAGGAGGAGTGTGTGTGCGCGCATAAAAGGGAAAGTTTGCGGTCGTATTATGAGGCATCGCGATACTCCTGCTGCTGCCACCGAATCCCTGGGGGTTCTAGAATATCTTGACACCCAACAAACGCTAAACATCCCGAATCTCCCACCGGAGCCGAGCTCACTCAACAACCCGAGTTCGTGTTCGCCGACAACACACAAACGGCCATGGAGCCTCTGCACCGCCAAGTCCTTCCTTTGATTATTGCAAAAAAATGTTCAGTCAAAACCACACCTCCAATTTCCGACAGCTAGACATTGTTAAGACCACCATACAATGCGGTTACAATACAAAAATGTTACAATGGAATAATGGGAGCTGTTTTGGCCTTGAACTCCTGTAAAGACATTTGTATGACAATTCATTGATGAGTGACTCGTTATTATATTTAGACTTTGAGGTAAATGACAGACACGAATACATAGGAATTAAAAAGAAAATGTGTGTGTGTGTGCGTGTGTGTCTTGCACGCTAGTTATCTATTTTTTCAAACCCTTAAGAGGCCATTGTATTTGGCATACAAAGACAACAACAGTTGCAGCATGTGTTTATGTATGCGTGTGTGTGTCTGTCTGTCTGTCTGTCTTTCTGTCTGTTTATCCATATATGTGGATGGACTCCTGCGTGCTAGAGTGTGGGTGTGTGTGTGTGTGTGTGTGTGTGTGTGTGTGTGTGTGTGTGTGTGTGTGTGTGTTTGTGAGAGAGAGAGAGAGAGTATGTGAATGACTATAAGTGTTAGAGTGAGTGATATATATATATATATAGAGAGAGAGAGAGAGAGAGAGAGAGGAAAAGAGAGAGAGAGGGGGAGATAGTTTGTGAATTACTTTATAAGTGTGAGAGCGAGAGAGTGATAGAGAGAGAGAGTGGAAAAGAGAGGGAGAGAGGAGAGAGAGTATGCGAATCACTTTATAAGTGGTAGAGAGGGTGATAAAGTGAGAGAGAGAGAGAGAGAGAGAGAGAGAGAGAGAGAGAGAGTATGTGAATAACCTTATAAGTGTGAGAGAGAGAAAGAGAGAGAGGTAAAGCGAGCGAGGGAGAGAGGGAGCAGCGGGGGGAAGAGGGAGAGAAACATAATGAGTGCCTTGCTATAAGTTCTGGTAAGAGGATACATTTAGAAAATCCAAATCCGGAAGCACGTAGCTTGACTAACCCTAACGTCTACGTTTTAACTGAAATTACAGACGACGTGACAAAATAAATAGGAATAGCCCATCGTACGCCTGTCTGTCTTGCATTCCTGATGGTCACATCTGCCAGGGATGATACCAACAAGTAGACAAGTAAACAAACAAAGAAACAAATCCGCACGCAGATAGTTATTCCCCTCTGGTTCGTATTGAGAGCGACGCCCGCCATTTTGACAAACACTACGTTTTCAACTCATTCTACGGAAACACAAAGTTCACGGTAACGTCACTTTCTAGAAACCCATCCGCCGCTCCCCTCGCTGTCTGTGAAGCGCACAGCTGTTTTAATTTCTCACAACATGACGCGGCGGAGGTGCGAAAATACCCCGCGGGGTCAGAACATGAGCATGTGCTGAGCCCCGCCCTCCTCTCCTCTCTCACCCCCCCCCCGCCCTCTCTCTCCCCAGTTCTCTCTGTTCGGCTCGCGCTCCGCCCACCGGCCGCCCGCCGCCCAGCCGCCCTCCTCGCCGTTCTTCACCTGCTCCTCCTCCTCCTCCTCGTCTTCGCCGCCGGGGCTCGGGTCCGTGGCGGCGGACCCCCGCCCCCACCGGCCCACGGACCCCGGGCGCCACTGTGCCTCCCCCACCTCCCCCCCCAGTAGCGCCGGCGGCGTCGGGGGGCCGGGCCTGAGCAAGGCGGAGTTCCTGGAGCGCGTGCGGCGCAGCAACCAGGCGTGCCAGCAGGGGGAGTACGCGCTCGCCGTGCGGCTCTACGGCGAGGCCCTGGTCGCCGACCCCCAGAACTGCATCCTGTACAGCAACCGCTCGGCCGCCCACCTGCGCCTGGGCCAGTACAGCACCGCGCTGGACGACGCCCTCAAGGCCCGGCTCATCAACCCCAAGTGGCCCAAGGTAGGAGGGAGAGAGAGAGAGAGAGAGCGACCCGTCGCAATGGACCGGACGGTGGATAGTTGACCTTTCGATGACCTTTGGTGTTGTGTTTTGTATTCTACTTCCTGTGTACATGTTTTTCTCTGTTATTCGATTTTGATCAATATTTTTTGATCGTTGTAATTTTCTGTTTTTCCACTGCTTTATTATCCTATCGTTTGATCATTCTGTCGCTCTATCGCTCTACCATTCTGTCATTTTATTGTTCTATCGTTCTAATGTGCAGTCAATCTGTCGTTAAATCATACCATCAGTTTCTCTATGAGCAGCTCAATGGGTGGTTTCTCAGTCTATGACTGAATCGAGTTATTCAAAACTGACCCTATAGTGACATCACAAGTGAGAGTCCACCCAGAATCTACGATGACAGGTCAACCTTCCAGGCAGTCCGTCCCGACAGGCTGCAAGCTCCACCGACCCATCACAGTGGGCCCTCCCACTTGTGATGTCACAAAGGGCTACATTTTTAAATGGCTTGCAAATGGCAAAACAGCATCACACCTGGTGGGAGACAATAGGCCCTGTAAACAGGAATGGGTTCTGCTCTGTACCGGGCCCGGCGAGTTGGTTCTGGGTCAGTTGGTGCTCTAAAAAGCGGTCCGGTGTGGGAAGTAGACAGGGAGGGGACCCAGCATTGCTCTGCTACTTCTGTCTGGACATCTGTGGCCGGGCCAGCTCCCCTGCACTTCCTCTCCCTGTCAGAGAGAATGGACGGAAGTGGGTTTGGGTTGTGTGTGTGTGTGTGTGTGTGTGTGTGTGGATGCTTGTCCGAAGTTAGATTGCATGGCTGTTATTTTGTTTTTGAAACCTCTACCAGGCCATTGAGTTTGGCATACAAAGACAACGGCTGCAGCATTTGTGTGTGTGGGTGTGGGTGTGTGTGTGTGTGTGTGTGGGTATGTCTGTGTGTTTGTGTGTGTTTTAGCCAGTGTGTGTGTGTGTGTGTGTTTCAGCCAGTGTGTGTGTGTGTGTGTGTGTGTGTGTTTCAGCCAGTGTGTGTGTGTCAGTGTATGTGTGTGTATGTGTGTGTGTGTGTGTGTGTGTGTATGTGTGTGTGTGTAAGTGTATGTGTGTGTGTCTTTGTGCGTTTCAGCCAGTGTGTGTGTGTGTGTGTGTATGTGTGTGTGTGTAAGTGTATGTGTGTGTGTCTTTGTGCGTTTCAGCCAGTGTGTGTGTGTGTGTGTTTGCGTTTGTGTTTGTGTTTCAGCCAGTGTGTGTGTGTGTGTGTGTGTGTGTGTGTGTGTGTGTGTGTGTGTCAGTGTGTGTTTCAGCCAGTGTGTGTGTGTGTGTGTGTGTGTGTGTGTGTCAGTGTGTGTTTCAGCCAGTGTGCGCGTGTGTGTGTGTGCTTCAGTGTGTGTCCATCTTGATGTGTGTGCGGTGGTATCATGGCATGGCGTGGCGGTGTGTGCTACGGGTCACAGCAGAGGTCAAAGTTAATGAAGTACCTTGGAGAAAGAGTCCTTGGTGAGAGGGATTACTTCTGCATGGGCTCCCTCTTCACTCCTCTACCGAGGCGGCGTCAAGTCCCCCTTTCTCTGCCCTCGCTCTGCTTTCTCTCCATTCTCTCTGTTTCCCTTTTCCTTTCTCCTCCGCTTGGTTTTTCTTTACACATTTTCCCACACTGTTTGCACCACTTGGAACAACAAGTTCAAATACACACACATAGACACGCACACACACACACACACACACACAAACGTACACACTCGTGCGCGCACACACACACACACACACTTCACACACACACACACACATGCATGCATGCACACACACACACACGTACACACTCGTGCGCGCACACACACACACACACACACACACACACACACACACACACACATGAGAGGGTCTTTGCTGTGGCTAAATAATTTGCGTCTGAATGAGCTAAAGTTCGTTCATTTGTTCTTTTCTTCCCCGTTCATTTTTTATTCATTTGTTGGAGGACTCGTCCCATGACTGGAGCAGTTTCATGTCTTTACCATTCAAATGAAGCCCCAACGCTGCAACGGAGGAGGACCAACTTTAAGCCATTTCATTTGACCTATTTTGTTTGTCCCTTGTATGAATGTCCTCTAAGCTGCAGCTCCCTGTGTATGTGTGTGTGTGTGTGTGTGTGTGTGTGTGGTGTGTGTGTGTGTGTGTGTGTGTGTGTGTGTGTGTGTGTGTGTGTGTGTGTGTGTGTGTGTGTGTGTGTGTGTGTGTGTGCAGCCTGAAGTAAACGTCTGTGTGGACTAGCTGGCGGAGGTACGTTGGTGGGAGGTAGTGGTGGTGGTGGTGGTGGTGGTGGTGGTGGTGGTGGGGGGGGGGGGGGTCTATTAGCCTGGCGCTTTCATTTACAGTCCTGGATCGCTGATTTTGCTCGTAGACTGAATTCAAGTGACATCTGGTGACATTTACAACGCAAAGATGACGTGACATGCAAGATGGTGTGTGGTATACATATACACATACTGTATATGTGTATATGTAAAGGGTAAAGGGAGCATTTAGCAGACGCTTTTGTCCAAAGCGACTTACAATCAGTACATTTGTGGGGTTCAACATGTGGACAGTTGGAAGAGGGGGGTGATCAAGGGGATCGAACCGCCGACCCTACGGTTAGTGGACGACCCACTCTGTCCACCCGTTCTATACACTGAGCTACTGTCGCCCCTCTATATATAGATATAGTGTAGGTATATATATATCTCCTGAACAGCATATTACAAATTAACTTTAACTAACTTTAATTAACTGGAGAATGTAGCAGGAAGGGCGATGTGGGCGGACATTTTTGAATCTTTGGTGAAAACCACAGATACCCCATTTCAGTTTGTTTTTCTGTCAGCGCGCTTGATTCACTGATTTTTCGGGGGGGGGGGGACAATTTCAACAAATACGACAGAAATGCTTGTAAAATAAATGTGCCTAGAGCAGCTTTAATCCCATGTATCCGACCACACTGTAAGTGTCTTAGGGCGGAAGCTGAATGACCTGAACCTGACCCCCGAGTCGACCCTTTCAGCAGGCGATGTGGTCGTCGGTTAGCTAAACCTGCCGCGCCCGGCTTCGTCCCACGCCGAGGCCTCTGGGAAAGTGAGTGTTTAAAAAAAAAAAAAAAAAAAAAACGCTCCTCCGCTACATAGTGAGAGGTAGGAAGGCGCAAGGCAGGAGTTTGCACCTCGGGAGCGAGGAATCCTTGCTGGCGTGCTCTCTCTCTCTCTCTCTCTCTCTCTCTCTCTCTCTCTCTCTCTCTCTCTCTCTCTCTCTCTCTCTCTCTCTCTCTCTCTCTCTCTCTCTCTCTCTCTCTCTCTCTCTCTCTCTCTCTCTCTCTCTCTCTCTCTCTCTCACACACACTCTCTCAATCTCACTCTCTCTCTCTGTCTGTGAAGTGATGCCAACCAGATGGGCCCTGGAGTGGCCTGTTTACTGTGAAGGGCCCCTAAGGAACTGCTGCTGCCGAGGGGCCGACCTCGGCCCTTCCCTGTCATTACCTCCTCCGCTCTTCAACCGCACGCTACGAAAATATTATCCGCACACACAAGTTCAACTGTGAACTCCGTTTCATGTCAACTGTGTTGCATGTATTTATTTATTTATTTATTTATTTATTTATTTATTTATTTATTTATTTTAAACCGGAGTGTAGTTTAACCGTCTTGGGACTTAAGTGTATTTCTGGAGGAAAGGGGTGCGAGGGTTGTACCCCGGGGGGGGGGGACCCCAGGAATCGATGCCTCGTTTGGAAGTTTGCACTGGTAGCGCAAGGCATTAACACCAGCCAGGGTTAGGGGTTCAATTCCCGCTCACGGGATTGTAAGCGGCTCCGGATAAACGCTTCCACCGAAATGGCAAACACACATAACCCTTTTTTTTTCTTTAAAGAGTTTTCCTAAATTCGCTCGGTTTTTCTGGTGAGCGTAATATCGCTCCAGTAATTACGATGTTTCCTTTAGTTGCGGCGGCGGTCCTCAGCGACGGCGTGTCATTGTGCCGGAGGAGGGTTAGTGGTTCATTAGTGTAAGCCCCCGGAGGGACATGAGGAATGTATCGTTTTGTTTGTTCCACTGGTTATGACATCATAATGCCGCTTTGCTGTTCCGTTCTTTTTGTTTCAAATCCTGTGCCCGCTGCTGCTGCTGCTGCTGTTTGTTGTTGTTTGTTGTTGTTGTTGTGTGGGACGCGAAGAGTAAAGTAGACAGGCAGTAAAAAGCAAGTGTGTGTATGCGAGCTACCGCATGTGTGTGTGTGTGTGTGTGTGTGTGTGTGTGTGTGTGTGTGTGTGTGTGTGTGTGTGTGTGTGTGCGTGCGTGCGTGTTCAAGTGTGGATGATTGCATTACGTATTTAGCTCATTGGGGGTAATTGAAGGTCCTAAATTGAGCATAAAGAAGTGAGCGGCGTGTGAGTGTGGCGGTCCATTCTCGCAGGATCCTGCCTACATGCTTATTGTCGGATGGGTTTGGCCTCCAAACCCTGTGGCCGAGAACATGGTTAATGGGTCCAACGATTGGACCTTTACTTTCGTGGTAATAACTGGCTGTTCATTTGTGGTGGTAAATCCCATGATGCAATGCTCAAGCATCGCTCTCTCCCCCCCTCATCGAGATCGTAACTCTGATTTTAACCACAAAATACTGACCATCTCTACCCATAAACCTAATCTAATAACTGCGTTTAACCTTTCTTTATAAACATCTTTTTAACTTTTTAACAACTTTATACATAAACATAGAAATCCTTAATGTATCATATGATATTTATCATCATGATCATGTTGTATTTCCTGGGAACCAGAACCTTCAGTTCAGAACTCACAGTGTAACACTGGATGGACGGACTTCAGCCACGACACAAAAAAAGAATGCTTGTGTAATATCAAATGGACCACTAGAGGGCAGTGTTGACGCATCAAGAATGAACAACCGATGGTGACGATCTCAGGGGTCGTGGTACACAACTCGGCCTTTGTGCGTCTGTTTGACCACAACTCACATGACCTACAGATCACATGAGGCTTAGCAACACAATCGAACGCAAACATAACCAATAAGCAACCCACAGATTTGTGTATAATGACGTCCAGGCGTACTTGCTTCAGCAATTCTCACAATGGATTTAATCTTCCAACTGACACTTTCCCCACACTCTGCCCTAAACATGGATGTATAGATAGCACTTCATCATCACAGACTCTGGTCTATAAATGAATGTGATAACTTCCACACATTAGGAGGAACAACATCTGCTGACATGCCCAAGGGCAGCATAGAAATCTATTTATGCCAAAGCACGTCATAACATTGCAACATAACATGCAGAGCAGCTATAGTATGATATAGCATAACATAGTATAACATAGTATAGCTATTATATAATTGCATGACATAGCATAATATAAAATGCAGAGTAGCTATAGTATGATATAGCATTGCATTACATACTCAATACATTCAATGCCATTCACAACCTTGCCCCCCCATATCTGTCTGATCTCATCCAAATCCATACTCCCACTCAGATCCGCCTCCTCCATAAACCTACAAGTCCCCCCAGCCCGTCTGTCCACCATGGGGGCACAAGCCTTCAGCCGCTCCGCCCCACGCCTCTGGAATAGCCTTCCCCCGGACATTGGAAATATGGACTCACCTCTCACCTTCAAATCCCACCTCAAAACGCATCTTTTCAGGCAGGCCTACTCACACATGGACTTGATATCTGCTGCAAGCTCTGTGCCTTTTTAAATCTGTTTTAATCTGTGTCCTTTGATTGTTTTATGCTTTTATGCTTGTTAGGTGACCTTGAGTGTCCTGAAAGGCGCCATATAAATAAAATGTATTATTATTATTATTATTATTACATAGCACAAGGTGAAAACATAGCATAACATCACATACATAGTAAAGCAGAGTGCAGCAGCATGCTAAATGCTGAATGCTAGATCCCGTCAGTTCTGCAAAAACAAAGGCGTAGCCTCACACAGCGTAGCATCCGCTCCGTTCACGTCTTTACCCGTCGGGCCACAGTAAGCCACAGTGCCGCAGACCGCCGCGCACAGGAAGTTAGCATGTACGCCGCGGTAACGGCGGACATGCTAACGCCGCTAATGCCGCCCATTACAGCCTGTAGAAACATCTGCTGGGACGCAGCGAGGCGGCGCCAGACCTGCTGCCTCAGCAGCAGCCCGCCGCCACGCTTCAGTGTTGACGTCCCTCTTACTTACCGCCGGCTACTCTGCTGGCAGACGTTGTCGAGGGGGAGAGAGGAGGGGGGGGGGGGGAGACGTGCACACCTGCATGGGAGGTGGTGGTGGTGAGAGGGGCATGCTGGGTAGTCGTGACTCAGAGACCTCCGTCCGCTGGATGGTCGTCTGTTTTCTGTCTCCCGTCCGCTGGTCTGTCTTTGTGTCTGTACTTTGATTCCCCGAAAGACAATTTTCATTTCCGCATAGAATTGACACATCGAAGTCCTTCTAGAATCTCAGAATTTCAAAATGTATCCATCTCTTCCGGAATTTCTAAATTGTATCCATTCAGGTCTTTCTAGAATGTGTGAAATGCATCTGTTCCGATAGTGACATCACAATTGGGAGTGTCCAACCAGATCTGTGATGATCACTCACCTGTTGATACAGTCCACGGGGTACGATGTTTGCTTTGGGAATATAATTATTCATTCACAACATCGTGACCCTGAGCCTGTCCTACGGCCCCTGTGAAAGCACCTCGCGCTGCAGATGACCCGACTCACCCCATACACTCCGAAGCCTGTGACTATTTCAAAAACGGAGAGATGGCGTTAACTCACACAATAACGGGGCCTTCTTTGGTTTGGCACGGACCCCAGTCCCTCATCCCGCCAGCCCAGCCATGCCTGCCGTGGCTGTCTGGCACCAGACCTCTGGAAGAGCTCCAGCCACGGCTGTTTGAGAAGGTTTGGAGTTGTTAAGATGTTAACCAAACACTGGTGTTTGGTTTTCATTTGGAGAGAAAGAAAGAGCTTGGCTTTTATTCAGAGAGGGACCAGTAGGTGAAGCGAAGCGTCTTCGTCTCAGCTTTGTGTCTTTTATTCCCCGCACTCGAATGTTTTAAGTTCCTTTCTCTTCTCCGATCCTCCCTCAGTCCTCTCTCCTCTCCCCTTTGTTCCTTTCCTGCCCTCTCCCCTCTCCCCTCTCCTCTTATCACATCTCATCTCCTCATCTGTTACATCCTGTTCTCTTAATAATTCTGTGTTCCTGCAACAGCAGAAAGGCAGTTCTTGACCTGATGATCTAATAGCCTCCTGCAGGTCTGATGTCTCTCTGTGGTGCGCGAGGAGTAATCCAGATCTGTACGTCGGCCAGCTCTATCAGGTCCGCTCCTTAAGATCCAATACATTATTCAGGACGGCATCTTCTGTGGAGACGAGAGTCAGACAGAGTTAAGAACGGAGTTTGGAAGTAGAATGACAGCAGAGTTTCTCTTTGGCGGACGCTCCTCACGTGAAGCTGTGTCGCTGTATCTCGGCACATGACCACATGGCGGCTGCTTGTTTTTTTTGCCCTGCATTCTGAGTTGACCGAGAAGTACAAAGAACAATGCGTAGTGAAATGTGTGCTTTCGCAGCCACTGGATTGGTTAGTTATTAGTTATAGTGAGTTATTAGTTAGTGAGTCAGTTAGTTAGTTAGGTAGTCCATCACTAAGTCAGTGTGTGAGTCAGTCAGTCAGTCAGTCAGTCAGTTTGTTAGGCAGTCCATCACTAAGTCAGTGTTTGAGTCAGTCAGTCAGTCAGTCAGTCAGTTAGTTAGTTAGGCAGTCCATCACTAAGTCAGTGTGTGAGTCATTCAGTCAGTCAGTCATGCAGCGGAGATATGGTGGCTGCAATTCGGCCACTGCTCTTCATCCCCCCCGCCCTGTCCTCTTCCTCCCTGCTGTTGTCTCAAACATCTTACACCAGCGTTACATCACCGCTCGCAGCACACATTGATGCTATATTCCTCAGGATTACAGGATAACACACACAGCACCCCGGCTCTGTCAGCTCCACTGCAGCGGCTCCTCCAGCAGACTCCGGCTCAAGCTGGAGAACACCGGGCGTCTGGAGGAGCTGTGGAGGGTCTGGAGGAGCTGTGGAGGGTCTGCACAGCGCCGTGGCGACGACCGCCCTGACAAGCCCTGACAAAGTAGCAGTGTGTTGAGCAGGACGGCTTTTTTAGCTGCGCCGCGAAATGTTGTCTTCAAGAGGAAAAGCTCTGTTGAGCTGAACAGAGGGTGACATGTTGTATGTTATCCTGGGAGAGAGAGAGAGAGAGAGAGAGAGAGAGAGAGAGAGAGAGAGAGAGAGAGAGAGGAGAGAGAGAGGACAGAGGAGAGAGAGGAGAGGAGAGAGAGAGAGAGAGAGAGAGAGAGAGAGAGATGTTGAATTAAAGTTCACAGGTGTTGCTCTGAACAACTGCTTGATGAACGATGGAATTATGAATCTGGGTTTTGGCGTGGTTTTTGGGTTGTTTGCATTATTTTGCCCTCTGAGGTTTGGGCCCAAACACAAGCGCGTGCACACACACAGACACACACACACACACACACGCATGCGCGCACACACATGCGCACGCATGCGCATTAACACATATGTACACACACGGACACACACACACACACATACACACACACACACACACACACACACACACACACACACACACACACACACACACACACACACACACACACACACACCACACACACACACACACACACACATAAACACACACACATACACACACACACACACATTGCTTGGTAGTGTAAATGTACCAGCAGGCTACTCTGCAGTTTGTAGCTGTGGATTTAAATTATTGAGTAGTGAACGGCATGCAGATGTTTAGAAGGTGTTCAGGGGAAATATAACTTCAAGATTTAATCCAAGTATGCAGATTTGATAAATATACCAAACTGTCAAATTTGTCAATGTGATATTTCACCCCACTAAGAAACAATTGATTGGAAAAAAATATCACCATAGTCCACATTATAAGAAGAATATAGAGACATTTATATGAAGTTTTTTTTTGTTTTTAAAGTATTTGAAGTCAGAGACAGAGATATAAAACAAAGAGAATGAGAGAGAATAAAGGAGAGAGAGTGAGCGAGACTAAAAGAGGGAGGCAGATAGAGAGATATTGAAAGAGCGAGAGACAGACAGCGATGAAAGGGAGAGGGGGAGAGAATGGAAGAGCGAGAAAGAAAGGAAGGGAGAGAGAGAGAGTGAGAATAAAGGGGAGAGAGGGAGGGAATGGAAGAGCGAGAAAGAAAGCGAGCGAGAGAGAGAGAGAGAGAGAGAGAGAGAGGAGAAGAGAGAGAGAGAGAGAGAGAGAGAGAGAGAGAGAGAGAGAGAGAGAACGACAGAGTGAACCCTATCAGCGCGCGGTTCGGATAAATATTTCAGGGGTTTCCAGCACAACGCTGCGCGCCTCTCCGCTCGTCAACACGTTAATTGGCTACCTGTCTGTGCGCGATACTCCGCCGGTCTGTACGCGGTTTATCTGCGCGTTCATGCGGCGTAACAGTTTAGTCAGCGACCGGAGTTATGAAGGTGTGATGACAGTTGGATCGGGGCTTCACCTGAGTGCGATGTCAATGGAGTTACTACTCTCCCGGCGACCTGTGAGCCAGAGATCCCCTCGGTTTATGGCTTTCGTTTATGTTTTTGGTGGAGGTTTTTGTTGATGTTTTTCAGGATGCTTCGTTGACGCGCAGCCGGTTTATTTAACCCCATGACGTCTCTAACCCTCGGAAAACTTTGATGGTGGATATATATTTCATTTACAAATATGATGAAATGGCAGCCCCGGAAAAAGGTATTTAATTAGTCACTTTGTTTTTAAACACAATTTTGATTACCCTGTTCTACAGCAAAGTAAGGCAGAAGTTGAATGGTGGTGGCCTTTATGATTCAACAGTGGAATTATTTGGAATAACCTATTTGTATTTGCCCAATAGAATGATTTAAATAGGAGATTCCGAAGCCAGTAAAGGACCTATCCAACTATATTTGTCAGTAGGCTTATAGCCTTCATTTATTAATATTATGTTGATAATATCATATAATAATATTTTGATATGTTAAGTACATATTTTATGTTACAATATAAATTAAGGTGAATGTTTAAAGGTTGTTTATGACATTTAAATCTTATTTAATGACTTCGAATTGTGACATTGTATCCACATCGCGAAGAGTCTGCTCGGTCAGGAGAGGTAGGGCAGCTATTATGACGACACTTGTAGTAGCAATAACATTTGTGACGTCACACATAGCCCAGGCTTAGCATCGGCATTGAAAACATTACGAGAGTACGACGAGTTTACTCAGTTACTGCAGTTTAAAAAATGTTGATGAATGGATGGTCTGATGAGCCACTTAGTAGGCCCATCACGTTTACCCTTGAACATTTTGAGGTGCATGGCACCAAAGAGAAATAACAGAAAAGGAATGACATGATACGCTTACATTTGTCTGTCTGTTATGAAATGCATTCTGGTTATATTTCATTCATGCCCCGTCAATGGGTGAATGTTTCACTTATGTTAATGTAATGTACTTCAATGTTATTCAGCATTGTGGAATCTCTAACCTCATTCTAAATTAAACAAAATGCACATGTATTGTTGCATTGATATATTGACTTCATATGAGATACAAAACATTCATCAATATTACCAGCCATTGTGTACGTGTTTGAGTTTGTGTGTGTGTGTGTGTGTGTGTGTTTGTGTGTGTGTGTGTGTGTGTGTGTGTGTGTGTGTGTGTGTGTGTGTGTGTGTGTGTGTGTATGTGTGTGTGTGCGTGTGCGTGTTTAACTAAATCAAGATTGAGTCTGAAGTATTCATTTCACAAGCGGATTCCCCACAGTTCAATGAAACTCGATAACTGACCGTACACATGCATGTTTATCTCAAGATTATCAGGGGAACAATACTCGCTTCTTAAAGCATTCCCTTCCCCTGGCCTCTGGTAGCTCTACTTAAAGTGCTGTTAGCCCAGTTGTGACACACATGCTGGACTTCCAAGAAACCTTCCATATTCAGGCCTGCTTGACTGTGACAATAACCTAATCTTAAGCGGCTGTCTAGTGTTTGCTACCAACATGCTATCGCTAATCTGCTTAAAAATCCCGTCCCTCCGATGTGACAGTAGTCACCCAACCAAAAATAAATGCTAGATTGAAGCTTTTAATTTTTCCTTGATGAAGCCTTGTAAAACATAAATGAATACAACTATGGCACGATATCGCAGTGCGGTGAGCGCAGGATCCGATTTTATGTCATTTCTCATTTTCATGAAGTCATTTCGCAGACACTTTCATCCAAAGCCACTGACAAATGAGGCGGAGAAAAAAAAAAAATCAGCATTTTCTTTTTTAGCGTTGGCCGCGTTCCATCCCAGCGGCAGAGCGAACGCTGCATCTCAACAAAGTGACTCCTGGCTTCGACGCCGGCGCTAGCAAACACACGCTGCTCGACCCGGCAGGACCACCGCGGGTCGAGGCCGGCCTCGAGAAGCCCCCAGACAGATATCGATGCTGTCTTTATGACTGGAAGAAGCTGGGGGGGTTAAAAGTTGTGAGTGAATGCTTAATTGCGTCAATAAACGCAAACACATGTGGCATCTGGAGGACAGCCGTGATTTATAAAATACTCACATTTTATATTTCGCCGTGTTGCCCCTTAACCGCGTGTTGTGCGAAGAAGCTGCCCGTTGGTCTCTGGAAAGTGACTCATTAAGTACGCGCAAGCTAACTCTTATAGCCTTCGGCCAAACCTATTTCTCTTTGTTCTCTGACTGTTTGTTTTCCCTCTATTTGTCTGCCCATGTTTTTAACGTCTTGTGGCTGAGTTGTATTATTACATTTGCCGACAATAGACAGGATGGAAAAGCCCATATTGAATGTAACAAATAAATAGCTTCTATCCAAAGTGACCCCTTGTCACTGAGAAGCAAGGCGTGGGTCAGGGAGACAAACTGTTTATTAGTTGAGACGGGAGACGAGCACCCTAGCCAACGCACTGTCCTACCTAACGTGCTATAACTCTGTCTTACTAAGTCTTTGCAAAAAACATAGCTGTGGTCCGCCAGGGTGGAAGTATGGAGCATAGAACTGACAGTGCACCTACCAGAGTGCATGTGTGCACTATGCAGTTAGCAGTGCACGTAGCAGAGTGCATGCGTGCACTACACAGTTAACAGTGCACGTACCAGAGTGCATGTGTGCAATACACAGTTAACAGTGCACGTACCAGAGTGCATGTGTGCACTATACAGTTAACAGTGCACGTAGCAGAGTGCATGTGTACACTACACAGTTAACAGTGCACGTACCAGAGTGCATGTGTGCACTACACAGTTAACAGTGCACGTAGCAGAGTGCATGTGTGCACTACACAGTTAACAGTGCACGTAGCAGAGTGCATGTGTACACTACACAGTTAACAGTGCACGTAGCAGAGTGCATGTGTACACTACACAGTTAACAGTGCACGTAGCAGAGTGCATGTGTGCACTACACAGTTAACAGTGCACGTACCAGAGTGCATGTGTACACTACACAGTTAACAGTGCACGTAGCAGAGTGCATGTGTGCGTCACATCAGATGATAAGAGAGCATCAGCGCAGTGAAGAGACTTCAGATGTTTTATTGGAATGAGCTGAGGTGTCCCGCTCTGCAATGGAGGATTAAAGAGAAGGTGCAATGTCTGGCTCATTAACTTGCTCTCATGACGTGTGTGTGTGTGTGCGTGTGTGTGTGTGTGTGTGTGTGTGTGCATGTAGGTGTTTATGTGTGTGTGTGTGTGTTCAAATGCGTGAGGGGAGGCCGTGTTTGTGTAACTGTGTGGGAGGTTGTGTGTCTGTGTGTGTGTATGTAGTTAGGTGAGATTGTGTGTGTGTTTGTTTGGGGGTAAGTGTGCATGTGTACTTAGGCGAGAATGTGTGTGTATGTGTGCATAGGTGTTTGTGTGTGTGTGGTGTGTGTGTGTGTGTGTGTGTGTGTGTGTGTGTGTGTGTGTGTGTGTGTGTGTGTGTGTGTGTGTGTGTGTGTGTCTGTGTGTTTGTATGTGTGTGTTGGGTGGGAATGTGTGTGTGTTTGGGTAGTTGGGTGGTAATGTGTGTGTGTGTGTTTGTGTGTGTGTGTGTGTGTGTGTGTGTGTGTGTGTGTGTGTGTGTGTGTGTGTGTGTGTGTGTGTGTTTTGTGCATCTTCCCTTGTCAGACAGCCCACTGAACTTGATGCATTATTCCTGTGTACTGAGGTGATATACTTCACTTCTGTTCACGTGGAGTCACATGAGTCTCCACAATAGCAAAGTTCACAACAAAAGACTCACAAGTGTGTTTCACGTGTTCACAAATATTCCCAAAAGCACGGAAGTATTGAAAAGATCCGCATTGATGTTGTGTTTTGTCCGTTCACTTCCATGCTTTAGCAAACTGTAAAGCTGCTGCATCATCTGCGCTCCTCCTTCTGTCTTTCTGCCGAACTCAACTGCGACCGTCTTGACGATATATACAGTAGCTGTGACATCATCAGTGAGAAAGAAACTGAGAAACTGAAGCTGTGAACACGTCCACTAACCGTAGGGTCGACGGTTCGATCCCCCTGATCCCCCCTCCTCCACATGTCGAACCCCACACATGTACTGATTGTCAGTTGCTTTGGACAAAAGTGTCTGCTGAACGCCCCTTTCATGTTATGAGCGTCCAGAGTCTGTGTTGACAATGTTTTTCCTGTGGAGTCGAGCCTTGTAGCGGACCGCTCTGATTCTTCACCTTGACGCTGCGCGCAAAGCGCTAACCATTTAATCCCTGACCCCGGTTGACGCAGACCTCTCGAAAACCCGTCCAATCAGATTAGCTCTTCGTTTTGGCGCTCTGAAACCAAGGGAATGTAAACAACAATGGCTATCCTCGTGTTTCTGAACCTGAATTTGTGAGTCTCGTGAGTTGAGAGCACTGACGTCTGGTCTGTTTGGGGGGGCGAACGATCAACCTGCCGCCATCCAGCGCTTAGCTGGGCGATAATAACGTGTGACCCACTTAAACCAGGTCTAAGTGTGTGTGTGTGGGGGGGGTCCTGGGTTCTGAGTGGTGCCGACCAGTAATAGAAGAGTGGAAGGGAGACAGAGAGAGAGAGAGAGAGAGAGAGAGAGAGAGAGAGCTTGAGAAGAGCGAGTCCATGCACCCATTTCACATTGTGAGGGTTAATTATATGGAACATCGGCATTAACAATTATCGTGTTGAACTGCATTACAGTGAGCGCTTGTTTTCAGTCACTCTAGATAAAAGCGTCTGCCAAATGACTAAATGTAGATGTAAAATAGAACCGCTGGCCTGTTATGTATGCAGAGCCATTCCCGGGGAAGGAATAATGTATGGCTTATTGGCAGAAAGGCGAACGCGAATGAAAGTTCGAGGGATGATCACACAAATTTGGTTATAATGTTTGATACAAAAATGTGTATCTCCTTGCTTCATGCACGGCTGCACATCACTTTCTGGGGTAGATTTTGTTAATCTCGAAGCTGTTCCTGAAACACAAACTGTTAGAAACACAATCATGAGGGGACATTTGGAGGTGGAATACATACAAGAGTATTTCGTCCAGCAGTACCCCGACGTTCTCCTCTCATAACCAAACCCCTGGGGTCAATGTCAAGAGAGAGGGCGGGACTTCCCAGCATGCTTGGGAGGAAGTTCATTTCAACACGGGTTAGCCGGCTAGAGAGAGGGCGGGACTTCCTAGCATGCTTGGAGGAAGTTCATTTCAACACGGGTTTAGCCGGCTAGAGAGAGGGCGGGACTTCCTAGCATGCTTGGAGGAAGTTCATTGCAACACTGGTTTAGCCGGCTAGAGAGAGGGCGGGACTTCCCAGCATGCTTCGGAGGAAGTTAATAGGCGAGTTTCAGATCGTTTGCATTTGCGCATTTGTTGCAACGAGACTTGAGAAGATCCGGCGGAACTCATCATAATCACGTCAAGTTCCCGTCTGGTCAAGGCGACACAGGTGAACTTCTCGTCACAACTTCCGTAGCAGACGAGTTCGAGGCATTGGATCTCCCCTTATTGATGCAGGCTGAGGAGCAAATGGGATGAATTTTCTGCATGCACAATGGCTTGGCTATGTGGAGAAATGTGTAAATAAAATAAATAAAATAAAAAATGCATGATGAGTGATGAAGTGAAAGTTACAAAATCGTCTCTTTTAATCTCTTTTTAATATGCATAGTTTGGGAGAGGGCACCAGGCACGCCTCTCTGAAAGGTGTAACTTCACTTCTGACGTGGATATTTAATGTCGGTATTCCAACAACCAGGGCAAAGTTGAGGGAGTGTCTTATGTCCGCACTTGCTCGAGAGAACATGCCCAGAAAAAACAGGCGGAAGTTGTTATCCTGAAACCACGTGAGTTTTGAAAGCCAGGTGAATCGTCGCATCGGAAGTTCATCAGAGGTATTTCTGACGTTTTCATCCCAGAATGCATTCTGAAGCATGGCAAACGAAGCCGCATGCCTCATCTGAAACTCGCCTAGTTTCAACACAGGCTTAGCCGGCTAGAGAGAGGGCGGAACTTCCGTCAGAGGGATATCTGTTTCGGTTCCGTGTTTCCAGCATTGCCTTGTCAAAACAAAACACTTACCAAAGAAGCGTCTCGCTCCGGGGACCACTGAGTGGGTGTACAGTGGTGTACATGCAGCTCAGAGGAAGGAGAGGAGAATTGAAATGACGTTGCGCTAAACCTGGGCTAGCAAAACAGTTCATGACCTCGCGCTCAGCCTGGCGTATTTTAAATTATTTTCTGGCACTCCTTCCGTAATCCCTCAAGATGGGCAGCAGCACCCACAGTTTCCACAGTTTCCCCAACTGCGAACCTGACAATCTCTTCATTGGATTAGTCAGGCTCACTGAATGGGCTCTCTGTGAATTAATTCACACACACACACACACACACACACACACACACACACACACACACACACACACACACACACACACACACACACATGCGCACACACACAGGCACACACACATGCACACACACACACACACATAGCATGTCATAAAAATCAGTTTATCTTCATCTTCAATTCTACTGATTGAAAAAGTAAATGGGTTCTTACATAACCCAAATAATCAAAGGCTTATGACACATGTGAATGAATGAATGAAGGAATGGAAGTAATGTTTTAGGAGATTTGACTACCCATGACGATAACATGAATATATCATGATTCTTTAATCATTGTTCTGAATCATCAGAATGGAGATTATTTATCCATAGGATGATTCTGAAAGTTGGGGGTCTTTCTCCCTTTAGACTCTATGCAGAGTACGTGGTGGTGTCATACAGCATTCTGAGGGCATAGCGGATGGAAACATGAAACAGTCATTGCGAGATTTTGGAAGAGTTTGGAGAAACACTGCAAAGAATGATCAATAATAAAACAAAAAATATGTCAGAGATACATTAAATAATCTTCATTAAAGCGTATGTTAACCGCAAAGTTATTTTCTTCAGTTGAAAACTGTACTGTTTGGGTCTCAGGAAACCCATAGACGGAACGTCTCCTGATGAAATAAAGGTTTAAGCTTCATTCTCATCCTTATCCCACTTCATCCTTATCCCACCCCATGCTTTTATTTTGGAGAAAAAAAAATGTGACAAGCTGTTTTTATGTGGACTCATTATTCTTCACTTTAGTATTCAGAATGACTCTGTACCTGACAGGTGTAACCCCGCCCCCCTTTTCTCCACCACTTCCTGTTTAGACATCTGTTTACTCGGAGCACAGGGTCCCTCTGCAACAAATGTAACAGTGACAGATGTTCGTTTTACGACCCTCCTTTGAGACGGGCTCGGGCTTCTGTACAACAACGTTCTGGACATCTGTCGGACTTTTACGTGCGTGCGTGAAAGACAGAGTAGTGTGTTTTATCTTCCTCAGCCGTCTAGGCAAGGCTGTGGAGGGAAAAAACAGGTAGATCTTCAGTGCCATCTATCTCTATCATGTCTGCGTTGCGTGATGCTTGCTTGCCCCCTCTCGCTCCCTCTCTCTCTCCCTCTCTCTCCCTCTCTCCCCCCCTCTCTCTCTCTCTCTCTCTCTCTCTCTCTCTCTCTCTCTCTCTCTCTCTTCTCTCTCCCCCCCCCCCCCTCCTCTCTCTCTCTCTCTCTCTCTCTCTCTCTCTCTCTCTCTCTCTTTCTTTCTCTGTCTCTGTCTCTCTCTCATTCTTACTCTCTGTCTCTCCCTCCTGCTGTTAATGTCTCCATCTGCTTGCCATTAATATGAGTTAGCAACAGTAATCGAAGCGTCTGTTCATTCTGCACACACCTGCATGCACACACACACACACACACACACACACACACACACACACACACACACACACACACACACACACACACACACACACACACACACACGCACACACACACACACACACACATTGTCTGGCTTCATAATTGGCAGCTCTCACAGAGACAGGAGGACAGAGGTGTCTCTGAGGTGGTGGAAGAGATGCAGTACTCAGCAGAGGCAGACAGACAGGTGTCTCTGAGGTGGTGGAAGAGATGCAGCGCTCAGCAGAGGCAGACAGACAGGTGGATGGGAGACACGCTGTAAAGCTGGCCCGCGCTCGCTCACATCCATCCCTCTGTCTGCTCCTTCTGCACCTCCTCTGCTTCCTGGTCGTCGTCACCCCCTCCGTCCTCCCTTCACTCGTCTTTTTCTCCTCCTCCTTCTCCTTCTTGCTGTCCTCTTCCTCCTCCTTCTCCTTACCCTCCTCCTCCCCCCCGTCCTCCTCCCTACTCCTCCACCTTCTCGTCTCCCCGCCAGGAGGCGGTTGGGGTCAGAAAGTGGCCCTGAGCGGAGACTACGGCATCATCTGTGACTTTGTGTTTGTCTTTGGTCACGCAAAAGAAGTGTGCCCTCTCCCCCCCTCCCTCCCTCCCTCCCCCCCTAACTCTCCAAACCATTTGTATTACTTTATGTTCATCAATAGCATAATGACACCGCGGCCATTGCCCCGACACCACACCGCAGCACAGAGGGGACACGTCAAACCCATTGGATCGGATTAGATTAGATTATATTTGACCCCATCTACTGCCATTTATTACAATGAGGCCGTCTTGACACCCCCCCCCCCCCCCCCACCCACCCACAAACAAAGACACAACACAGCGTCTGGCCTGTAATCCAATTCCTCCACACTCTGTCTTCATTCGCTCTCTGTCGTGTGAGGCTCCGAGTGACCGGGAGGATGATACACGATGTGGAAGACAAAGAGAGCAGATGATTGGTTAATGGGCTGCATGGATGGGAACGGTGTCTGATGATTGGCTAGTGGTCTGCATGGGGGGGGGGGGGGGGGGTGAAGGATGTGGATGGGTGGGGTGAGCGGTGACCTCTGCTTGATCCTCTTCATGAATGATAAATGCTACGTCATGTGTCACTGCTAAATGCTATGTCACGTTCCATTGTTTTGAATGTGAGTGAGTGTTGAGCGCTACGTCATGTTGAATGGTCTTCTGGTCAATCTGCGCGGATGCTAAATGCTACGTCAAGTTTAGTTGCCTTTCATGTGCGTGAATGCTAAATGCTTAGTCACGGTAAAACCTACGTCGTATATGTGTTGTCCTTAATCTTAATGACACATAAAGCCTGCGTCATGTCATGTTTTATAGTCTTTAAATAAATGCACAGAAGGCCCCAAATAATTGAGACAAATTGTGTGTGTGCGTGTGTGTGTGTTTGTGTGTGTGTGTGTGTGTGTGTGTGTGTGTGTGTGTGTGTGTGTGTGTGTGTGTGTGTGTGTGTGTGTGTGTGTGTGTGTGTGTGTGTGTGTTTGTATGTTTGCTAATATATTTGAATGATGGCACTAAAGGTGCTACAAATTTGTACATTGTAATGGTGGCTGCAACGTCTGTGTTGTATATTTTGATGCACTTTTAGATTAGTTGAGTGTTGGTTGGCGACCGTATTTCCTTTGACTTAAAGTTAAAGTCAGGTCTGTCTCTCTCTCCGTCCCCTCCAGGCCTACTTTCGCCAGGGGGTTGCACTGCAGTACCTGGGTCGCCATGCCGACGCACTGGCTGCGTTCGCCTCCGGCCTGGCCCAGGACCCCAAGAGTCTGCAGCTGCTCGTGGGCATGGTGGAGGCAGCCATGAAGTCACCGCTCAGAGGTACTGTCTGTCTGTCTGTCTGTCTGTCTGTCTGTCTGTCTGTCTGTCTGTCTGTCTTTCAAGCTTTGCATCTGTGTCTGTCGGTCTTTACTGGTAGGCCTCTGTGTGTTTGTGTGTGTGTGTGTGTGTGTGTGTGTGTGTGTGTGTGTGTGTGTGTGTGTGTGTGTGTGTGTGTGTGTGTGTCTGCCTGTCTTAGAGCTACTGTGCTGCTATCTGTCTGTCTGTCTTGGAGGTATCTAATATGAGGTATCAAGCATGTCTCCAGACTGTCTGAAGATTGTCTGAGGGGAGGGCCACTGTCTGCCTGTCTGTCAGTCTGTCTGTCTGTCTAGCTGGCCGTGTGCCTGTTTGTCTGGCGGAGCTTGCCTGTATTTCTGTCCGGTGGTCTGTCTTTCTCTCCCCGTCTGCCTGTTAGTTCATTTGTGTGTCTGTCTTGTCATCTGTCTGTCTGTCTGTCTGTCTGTCTGTCTGTCTGTCTGTCCATCTGCATGCCCGTCTGTCCGCCTCCCCACCAAGTTGCTCCGTGTTCTCACGCGCAACAGGTTTCATGCTCACTTTGGCCATGCGTGTTCCTTCTCAGGCAGCAGCACAGCTAGAGTCTCAGGTGTGTGTTCAGTCACCATCATCTGGGCAGAGGCACTGGCGATATCACAAGAGGATTGCTGTTAAAGTGGCAACAGCAGCCCTGGTGGTGAAGCACAAATGTGATTACACCAGAGAAACAGGAACCGCCGAATAAGCGGGGAACATAAAAATGAAAGATCCAAGCCCGTTGGACATTAAAGAGACTGAAGAGCTGACCATCTGTAGCAATACTTCACATTTGGAGCCGCTCAGGTCCGTAGTGCAGAATACCATCTGTTGAAAGGCAAGTTTCCCTGTTATGGTTTAGTGTCAGTTCAGGACACACACACGCGCGCAAACTAGCACACACACACACAAACACACACACACATACACGCACACTAGCACACACACACACACGCACGCACATGCATGCACACGCACACGCACACTAGCACACACACATATACGCACACTAGCACACACAGACACACACGCACGCACGCACATGCACGCACACGCACACGCACACTAGCACACACACACATGCACACACATACACACGCACACGCACGTGCACACTAGCACACACACACACACACACACACCCTGATGCGCTGTTATCTCTGACCTGAGGTCCTGCAGCTCTTTCTTCGGGCTTCGCAGAGGCGTACACATGGAATAACGTGTTGGCTGCTGCTGCTCGCACTTCTCTCTCTCTCCGACACCTGCAACACAAGCCCCCAACGGGCCCCCGCGGATGCTAGTGCTGCTAACGCTAAGGCTTGGCTTTGTCTATATGGCTAAAAGGAGGTGATGCTACGCTGTTAGCGGCAGCTGTGCCAGGCCTTGCTGCCTGGTGTTTTACCTGCAGTTACCAGTTCTTTGGTTGTCTGGGTCGTTTGGCTCTGTTGGTGTAGTTCTGAAATGCCTTGATGTTCTTATTTATTCTCAGTGTGTCCATCTATGTGTGTGTGTGTGCGTGTGTGCGTCTAGCCATCTGCGTGATTGTGTGCATCTGTGTGTGTGTGTGTGTTTGTGTGCATATGAGCACTTGTGTGCATATATTTGTGTCCATCTGTGTGTTTAGCTTTGTATGCACATGCTTATGTATTTGTTCATCTGTGTGTGTGTTTGTGTGTGTGTGCGTGTGTGTGTGTGTGTGTCTGTGTGCGTGTGTCTGTGTGTGTGTGTTTGTGTCCATCTGTACGTGTTTGTTTTCATCTCATGCATGTGTGCGTATCCGTCCTCCCCTTTGTGTTTGTCCTCCTGCATATCACACACTTACCTCCCACTCATCTCCCCTCCATCTCCCCCCCCCCCCCCCCAGACTCCATCGAGCCCACCCACCAGAAGCTCCAGAAGATGAAGCTGGACAAGAGTCCCTTCGTGGTGGTGTCCGTGATCGGCCAGGAGCTGGTGAGCCACGGCTCCTACGGGGCCTCCGTGGTGGTGCTGGAGTCGGCCCTGAAGATCGGCACCTGCTCCCTGAAGCTGCGCGGGTCGGTGTTCTCCGCCCTGAGCTCCGCCTACTGGTCGCTGGGCAACAGCGAGAAGAGCGTGGCCTACATGCAGCAGGACCTGGAGGTGGCCAAGACCCTGGGTGGGTCTCACCGGCGTGGTCTCACGGGACGTGTTGGTTGTCGCCGCAGTGAGAGGGTTGGGAGGGGGTCCGACCGTGGTCTCGCCAGCATCATAGGGTCTGCGGCTGCACAGTCAATGAGATGTCACATTCAATAGTTGGACTTCATGAAGAACCAAATCAGTTTCTCTAACTAGAACATTTGGAGTGATTTTTTTTTTTAACTCAAAGTGCTTCCTGTAGAATTTTTAATAAAAATTCAATTGTGAAATAAATGATTGAGGTGCAGGATGAAGTTTAGATATTCAACCCCCATCTGGAAGGTACTGGGTTTGATTCCCAGATGTCCGCTGTCTACCTGTAGGCTATTGTACCCGTAGGCTCCTTAATGGCATTCACTTAACTTTTTGAGTCACTTTGGGACAACACGTCTGTTAAACACGATAAAAAGAGTAAACAGCAAATAAAAAACAGATCATACATGCATTTTGACTCCCAGCTGAAAGGTTCTGGGTTCGATCCCTCATATGTCCGCATACCTGTACCTAGCTTAGCCCTACCCACTCCTTAATGACATGTACCTGAATTTTCTGTATATCTCTTTGGATGATAGCGTATGAAAAAAATACAGTATCCCATATAAACGACTTAATGTGTGTGTGTGTGTGTGTGTGTGTGTGTGTGTGCGTGTGCATGTGCATGCATGTGTGTGTGGCATGTGTTCTCTGGCCACAGGTGACCAGTGTGGCGAGTGTCGGGTTCACGGGAACCTCGGCTCGGCTTTCTTCTCCAAAGGGAACTACCGGGAGGCACTGACCAATCACAGGAACCAGCTGGTGCTCGCCATGAGGCTCAAGGACAGAGAGGTGTGTGTCTGTGTGTGTGTGTGTATGTGTGTGTGTGTGTGTGTGTGTGTGTGTGTGTGTGTGTGTGTGTGTGTTCATCCACGTGTGTGTGTGCGCATCTTAACATGTACGTGTGTCTGTCTGTGTGTGTGTGTGTGTCTGTGTTCATCCACGTGTGTGTGCGCATCTTAACATGTACGTGTGTCTGTCTGTGTGTGTGTGTCAGTGTGAAAAATGATTGATCTTAGTGCGCAAGCAAGCATGTCAACCATCCACAGCAATGAATCAATATCCTCTCGACATGACGTGTTTATTCTGTTGCAGCGGTGTCTCCGAAGCGCGTTTTCAAAACAAAGAACCGTGGAAATGTTGATTTCTCATACGCATTTAGAGTCCCGGGTAGAGACAGCTAGTACACAAACCAATAATTGTTTGTTTCTAAACATTTTATCCACTGTGCCATTAGCTTATCCTCTTCTGCTCTCTGCAAACGCACAGCCAATCTCCCATATTCCTGACAGGCTGTCATCGTTGGTTATGCAACGGTTAAATCCATAAACACGAAATGTACAGAATGTAATTTACATTGAGTCATTAATTTTAGCAGACGCTTTTATGCAAAGCAACTTCCAAGTGAATGCTGGGAACCATCAAAGCATACAATTGTTGATTGGAGCCACTACATATTAATTATGCGCTGTGCGTGACAGATGAGTAAGATTCAGCGTCGATCACGTGTCTCCGTTTTAATTGCCATTTCAGTGTTCACATTTATCACAAACACAGACGGTACGAACCAAGCGGCAGCCTTTGTTTATACTCAGGCAGAAAAGACTAGCATGTAGTTCCTCCAACAGCCTCTAGGTGGTTCATAGTAAACACAAGTATATAGTATGTAGGCCTCTACGGGCCTCAGACGGTACTGACCTTAACATTCACGGTGGAGGCTTGTATGTCCTGCCTGTGGTTCTTGATGGAGGCTAACGTGTAGTTCTCCTCGCGGCCTCTAGGGGGTTCATGTCGAGAACCAACGGCGACACTCCGCAAGACGGTCAATCAATCTACGGCCCGTTCAAAGCGGTGGCGTGTAAATCAATGGGCAGCGTCAAGGACTCCACGTCTATATATATTATTTCACCGTCTATATGCAAACAATATTTAGCGCCGGTTACACACCGTGTACACATTGTTAAAAGTACCACACCGGTGTAATTCAACATGCCGCCATTATGAGGCGATTCCTCCCTGGGCTGAAGCGCTCAGCGTAATTGTACACCACGGCCACAGTAGTACTCCTGTCTAGCAGAGATCTCTTAACACAGATGTTTTAGAGGAGGGGGAGGGAGATGGAGGGGGGGTTACTGGTAAGGATGGATTCTGCTTACCGAGAATTTCACGATACAAACCTGATATTTAATATAAGCATTATAGTCATTTATATTAAAGGTGTGTGTGTGTGTGTGTGTGTGTGTGTGTGTGTGTGCGTGGGTGTGTGTGTCTACATTTTTGTTAGTGCATACATTTCTTTGCGAGTGTGTGTGTGTGTGTGTGTGTGTGAGTGTGTGTGACGCTGCCTCCGCCAAAGTGAGCACCACGCTCACCTCCACCTGTCTCCGTCCGTCTGTATGCCTCCAGGCGGCGTCCAGCGCCCTCAGCAGCCTGGGCCACGTGTACACCTCCATCGGGGACTACCCCAACGCCCTGGCCAGCCACAAGCAGTGCGTGCTGCTGGCCAGGCAGAGCCAGTGCCGCCTCTCGGAGGCCCGTCAGCTCGGCAACGTGGGGGCCGTGTACATCGCGCTGGGCGACTTCGCCAACGCCCTGCAGTGCCACGAGCAGCATCTCGACGTCGCCAAGGTAACGCGTGCCGCGGACGACGGCAACACGGGCGTCGCCGTGGTAACGTGCGGTGCACAGCGTCTGGTTGTTGCCGTGGTAACGTAGGCTGCAGATGACAGTATATGGTGGTCACCGAGGTAACATACAGCGCACAGCGCACAGTGCCTTGATGTTACGTAGGCTGCACATGACAGCATATGGGGGTAACCCAGGTAATGTACAGCTCACATCATCTGGTTGTTGCCGCGGTAACGTAGGCTGCAGATGACAGCGTATGGGGGTAACCGAGGTAATGTACAGCTCACAGCATCTGGATGTTGCCGTAGTAACGTAGGCTGCAGATGACAGCGTATGGGGGTCGTATGGGGGTGACGTACCTTTAACAGCATTTCGAAATGAATAGGCCGTACCGCAAAGACCGCCGTTTGCCATCCATGTCGCAGTTTATATCGGGGTATCGAGCGCATGTGTTTCTATGACCGACTGCGTGACGATCGCCCCGGCGACAGACCTTGGGGAACCGACGGGAGGAGGCGAGGGCGTACAGCAACCTGGGCAGCGCGTACCACTCCCAGAGGGACTTCGACAAGGCCGTGTCCTACCACACCCGCGTCCTGGAGCTGGCCCAGGAGCTGGACGAGAGGGCCTTCGAGATGAGGGCCTACGCCGGGCTGGGGCACGCCGCCCGCTGCATGCAGGTGGGTTTCTAGAAAGGCCGTTAACAAAATACTTCCGCGAATGGTCGTCGCCACCTTGACTTGTGATGTCACAAAGGGAGAAAATAGAACTCCGGCATACCAGACAGTTGGTATGTCGGAGTGACCCTGTTGGTCTAATGCATCATACGTCTGGATGGACTTTCCCACTTGTGATGTCACAAATGGCTACACATTGGCTACACAAAATGGTTTGTCATGACTAATCAAACAATCGCAAATTGGCAGTTAATAGCTATTCTTAGCACTTCCAGGCATCGCAGAGAATGCTAGCTGCCAATGCGATCTGCCAGCATGAGCATTGAATGTTCAGTTAGCATGATCCTCACCAAACATAGTTGACAATGCTATCATCCAGCATTATCCTGGTGTGTTGTTCCAAGCATATAGCCAATCGTGTGACACGAAGGACGGATGTTGAATGTGAGTGCTGTGTGTGTGTGTGTGTCTGTGTGTGTGTGTGTGTGTGTGTGGGTTTGTGTGTGTGTGTGTGTGTGTGTGTGTGTGTGTGTGTGTGTGTGTGTGTGTGCGTGTGTTTCACAAGGACTTGGCAAGGGCTGGGGGTTACCATCAGCACCAGCTGGACATCGCTCAGGAGCTGGAAGACAGACCAGCCCAGGGACGGGCGTCGTCCAACCTGGGTAAACAGGCTTTTTCTTCATCACCATCATCATCATCGTCATCATCATTGTCCCTTGTCAATGCACCAAAACTGTGTTAAAAGGGGCCGTGGTTGTGTGGAGAACGAGTACTTATGAATGTATTTCCACCTGATAGTACTACTTAGAATGTAGTACTTAACGTCCGCATCCAGTTTAATACACGTGTCATATTAATTCAGTTTTTTTTTCCGTCAATGTCGCTGCTTTCCACAGTCATGATATTCACATATTCACCATTAAAGCTGCTGTTTAGTGGTTGTCATTCAACATTAAAGCTGCTGTTTAGTAGTTGTCATTCAACATCCCAGGCTAATGGGTGTCGACTCACTTTACAGTGGCCAGCAACCCATCCATGCTTGCAGGCTTAATCCTTTAGCCCCTGATAACGATAAAGATAAACTGCAAGGCGAGGTGTTTTGTATCTTTCAAAACAATCAAAAAAACGTCCTGCTCGTGACTTCCAAACCATGAATTTAGTGAGTGATCAGCATCATTTGTTCTTATCTGATGTGTCGTGTTACAAAAAAAAAAATAAGGGCACATATCTAAATTTCATACCCTGGGGTAACCTTTACAAGGTGTCAGGTGGCCTGGCATTGGACTCGGGTTAAATCCCAGAGTTTGGGATCTCCTGTTTCCTCCTCTGCCTTCCAAGGTGTAGCCCAGGAGCCAGGCCGCCCTGGTCACATGACTGCGGTAGTCTCTCTCTCTTTCTCCGTCTCTCTCTCTCCAGCCATTAAAAATGCATGTTTTATTAACAAGGCTTTTGTTTCTGCGACCACAGTGATATCTGAGAGTCGCTGAACCCGACCCCGTTGCTGAGTGGACAGCTCACCCGCCGCTGTGTGTATGTGTGTGTGTGTGTGTGTCTGTGTCTGTGTGTGTGTGTGTGCGTGTGTGCGCTTGTGCGCATGCAGTCGTGCACGCGTGCACGTGCGCGTTGGTCAGGTGTTTTGGCACTTGCCGTAACCCCAGCCGACTCTGCGAGCCTCACTTTAATCCTCTTAGTTCAGGTTGCCACTCTTTTGACACCCGACCAAATTCTTCAGACAACATTTTGCTCACAACTACTGACTATACAACGTGAGGCTGTAAACTTTTTTTTTTCTCTCTCTCTCTCTCAGACAATTATGTGGTTGAATGCCGACCGTTTTCTCTGCCTCCACGTTCAGATCTCTCTCTCTCGCCGTTAGCGGAGATCCAAAATGGAGTGAAGCGGGCTCAGCAGCCCTGTGTGTCTGTTCCCACCTTGTTCCTTCTTTGATCTGCTCTCTTCCTGCTTCGACTGTCTTCTCCCGCGCTTCTTCCCCCTCGTGTCGAGCTGGAGAGACCGGCCCCAGAAACGGTTATTTATAACCACGGGAACGCTGCCGGAGCGCCACCAGATAATTAAACGACGTACAACTTTTACCGAGTCAGACGGCGATGCGGGGACTCTGGCGGGCGGCGGGGCCCCGTCTCCGTCTCCGCTCGGTAAACAAACCTGCGTTTGAAAAAAAAAAAACCAGGGCGCCGGCGTATCGGCTGTGATCCCGCCGTTCAGATCCCCCTCCTCTCTGTGTGCCGTTTGGTTTTCTGTTCTGAGCCCGCAGCGTGTCCACGGTGGAATGTGGCGCGACTTGATGGATGGTTCGTTATCTTGGAACGTGGCAGTGATTTTGTAACATGGCCAAAATCTCTGCAGATGGAGATACCGCAAAACATTGTTGTGCCGATTGGTCAGAACTACAAGACGTGGCGTGAATGTGTTTTGACTTATCTCCAAAACTGGATTTCTGATTTCCCACTGGTCTAAACGAATTGAACTTTCCGATACCGAAGCGAAACCACATTGAGTACAAAATAAGCTCATCTGCAAAGAATTCAACTTCTCAGGCATGCCGCCAGGCATTTAAATGTTCCCCCGGGTCGCATAAGTTCAAGTTCAAGTTCAAGTTCAAGTATCTTTAATGTCAAATGTGCTACATGGCAGGCATATAGCACAGATGAAATTGCAGTCCTCTCAGACCTGCGGTGCAAAATAAACAATGGACAAACAAAGTAGACAACAGACATCGTACAGACAACCATAGAAACACAGAAACACAGAAAGTACAAGAAAAAAGTGAAAAAGTGAGGTAGTGCGTTCAGAAAAATAGTGCAATATATGTAAACAGTAAGAGACATTCTAAAGTGTCAGAGTTTGCAGTTTGTGAGTGGTGGTGGGAGGGTGATGGTCCGAGGTGGGTGCAAGGTTAAGAGTCTGGCAGGGGGGCAGAAGAGAGGGGGGGGGAGGGTGCAGGGGCAGAGCAGGGAGGGAGTTGAGCCTCCGGACAGCCTGGTGAAAGAAGCTGTCCTTGAGCCTGCTGGTTCTGGCCCGGAGACTCCGCAGTCTCCTCCCCGACGGCAGAAGGCTGAAGATACTGTGGGATGGGTGGGTGGGGTCACCAGCAATCCTGATGGCTTTGCTGGTGAGGCGGGTGGTGTAAATGTCCAAGATGGGGGGGAGAGAGACACCGATGATCCTCTCAGCTGCTCTCACTATGCGCTGCAGTGTCTTGCGGCAGGACACGGTGCAGGCACCGTACCACACAGTGATGCAGCTGGTCAGGAGGCTCTCGATGGTGCCTCTGTAGAAGGTGTGCATGATGGTGGATGAGGCCCCAGCTCTTTTTAGTTTGCGGAGGAAGTACAGGCGTTGGTGGACTTTTTTGGCCAGTGATGCGGTGTTATGGTTCCAGGACAGGTCTTCGGAGATGTGCACACCCAGGAACTTGGTGCTGCTCACCCTCTCCACTGTAGCATCGTTGATGACCAGTGGAGCATGCTGTGTGTGCATTCTCCTGAAGTCCACAACAATCTCCTTCGTCTTCTCCACATTCAGACGGAGATTGTTGTCCTTGCACCACGTAGCCAGCCTGTTCACCTCACTCCTGTAGATTGTCTCATCGCCGTTGTTGATGAGACCCACCACAGTCGTGTCATCCGCAAACTTAATGAAGATGTTGGAGCTGGATGTTGGTGTGCAGTCGTGGGTCAGCAGAGTGAAGAGGAGGGGGCTAAGCACACATCCTTGGGGGGCCCCCGTGTTTAGTGTGATGGTGCTGGAGGTGCTGCTGCCGACCCGAACTGTCTGTGGTCTCCCCGTCAGGAAGTCCAACAGCCAGTTGCACAGGGAGGTGTTGAGTCCCAGCTGGTCCAGTTTGTGAATGAGCTGCTGGGGGATGATTGTATTGAATGCTGAGCTGAAGTCGATGAACAGCATTCTGACATATGAGTCTTTTGAATCCAGGTGGGTGAGGGCAGAGTGGAGGGCAGAGGAGATGGCATCATCGGTCGAACGATTGGACCGATATGCAAACTGGAAGGGGTCCAGGGTGGGGGGGAGGGCAGACTTGATGTGGTGCATGACTAGCCGCTCGAAGCACTTCATGAGGATGGGAGTGAGTGCGACTGGGCGGTAGTCATTGTGGCAGGAGGGAGATGACTTTTTCGGCACCGGGATGATGGTGGTGGCTTTGAGGCATGTGGGGACAACAGCCTGGCTCAACGAGGTGTTGAAGATGTCTGTGAAGACATCTGTGAGCTCCTCAGCACAGTCCCTCAGTACACGACCAGGAATGTTGTCGGGACCAGCACAACTCATATAATTATGATCCTAATTCTCTGTTGGCAGTAGTTCAGTGGGTAGAGCGGGTGGGCAGAGCGGGTCGTCCACTAACCGTAGGGTCGGTGGTTCGATCCCCTTGATCCCACTCCTCCTTTAGACAAAAACGTCTGCTAAATGCCCCCTTTATCACCATCTCGACCACCCAAGCTTCACGTTGCTCTCCACTCTCCCAGGCATCATCCACCAGATGAGGGGTGAGTACGACAAGGCGCTGGAGCTGCACAAGACCCACCTGTCCCTGGCGCAGGAGCTGGGGGACTACGCTGCCCAGGGCCGGGCCTACGGGAACATGGGCAACGCCTACAACGCGCTGGGCCTCCACGACCAGGCGGTGCGCTACCACCGCCAGGAGCTGCAGATCTCGCTGGAGGTAGGGGCCGGGCGGCGCACACACACAACCATACATACACACACACAACCATACACACACACACACACAACCATACACACACACAACCATACACACACACACACATACACACACAACCACACACACATACACATGCATATACACACACATAGACACATGCATTTACACACACACAACCACATACACACACACACACACACAACCATACCCACACCCACACAACCATACACACACACACACAACCACACACACACATACACACACAACCACACACACACACACACATACACACACAACCACACACACACATACGCATGCATATACACACACATAGACACATGCATATACACACACACAACCACATACACACACACACAACCATGCACACACACACACAATCATACACACACACACACACACAACCATACACACACTCATAGACACATGCATATATACATACACAACCACACACACATACATGCACACACGCACATGCACACACACAAATGCATGCATGCACAAGGCGGTTATACTCAAAATACTGTATTTGTACCTCAAAGGGCGCATTAAAGTTTAATGCAGAGGGTTTTACAAGGACGAGGACTGCAAGGAGATTCGAAATAGCCGATAGATTCACAGATTTTATTTCATATAAAAATTTTAAAATGACGAGCCTTGGACAAAGATGGCCGTGTGAAATGTGATTGCGGGGCAGGTGAATGACCGGCCGTCCCAGGCCTCGACCCACGGTAACCTGGCCGTGGCCTACCAGGCCCTGGGTGCCCACGACCAGGCTCTCCAGCACTACCTGCACCACCTCTCCATCGCCAGAGACCTCGGGGACACCCAGAGTGAAGCCAGGGCTTTAGGTGAGGTCACCTGTCTGTCTGTCTGTCTGTCTGTCTGTCTGTCTCTATCTATCTGTCTATCTGTCTATCTGTCTGTCTGTCTGTCTGTCTGTCTCTATCTATCTATCTATCTATCTATCTATCTATCTATCTATCTGTCTATCTGTTTATCTGTCTATCTGTCTATCTGTCTGTCTGTCTGTCTGTCTGTCTGTCTGTCTGTCTCTATCTATCTATCTATCTATCTATCTATCTATCTATCTCTCTATCTCTCTATCTATCTATCTATCTATCTATCTATCTATCTATCTATCTATCTATCTATCTATCTATCTATCCACCAGTCTGTCTGTTTATCTCCTCTGTCTCTTCTGTCTATCCATCTCTCCATCTTTATCGATTCTAACAAATCAAATGGGAGGGAGTTCAGCTTCAACTTCAACTTCCTCCACGGCCAGCTATCTCTCTCCGTGTATAAAACCAGAGTGAACTCTGCTCCCAGTCTCACATCCCCTCCTCCTGTGTGCTGCCAGCCAACCTGGGGAACTTCCACAGCTGTCGGGGGGAGTACGCCCAGGCCCTGCCCTACTACCAGCAGTACCTCTCCCTCAGCCCCGGGCTGCAGGACCTGGAGGCGGCCGGCAAGATCTTCCACAACCAGGGCTACGCCTACTACTGCCTGGGCCAGTACCGGGAGGCAGTCAGGTGACCGCTCTGTTCTCGCTCTGTGACCCCGCCGACCTTGTGTTCTGGTTCCCATAGCGACGCCGCACGCAGCAGCGTTATAAATAAAGCAGCCTGTTGTGGTGTTTTGGGTTTGTTTTCGTTCTAAATGGGACATTGTGGCCGACACAATTCTTGCAACAAGTCAAAGATTGACTTGTTGCAATTTTTTGGAATTCAGAATGCATATTAGACAATCTACAATATAAAATATATAATACAAAATATTGAATGTAGATGTATTTAGACTATTGACTCATCTTTAACCACGTGCGTCTATCTCCCAGGTGTTACGAGCAGGACCTGGGCTTGGCCAAGGACCTCCAGGATAAGCTGGCCCAGGCCAAGGCCTACTGCAACCTGGGCCTGGCCCACAAGGCCCTGGGGGAGTACGGCAAGGCGGAGGAGTGTCAGAGATACCTGCTGTCGCTGGCCCAAGCCCTGGACAACACGCAGGTACCTCAGGGGGGACACGGGGCTCATGTGGAAGGATGCTTGCTGCATGCTTGAGTGATGTGTCGCTAGGTAGAGAGAGAGGTAGAGGATGGCATGATCACTGCCAGGGTTTGGGGTCTGGTTCCCGTTGGGTCCACCCATGCTCAGAGGGTATACACTCTGGTAGCTGTAAAGCAGGAACCACAATGTGATGTAAAGGGGCATTTAGCAGATGCTTTTGTCCAAAGCGACTTAAATTCAGAACATTTGTGGGGTTTGACATGTGGAGGAGGGGGATCAAGGGTTCTACGGATAGTGGACGACCCGCTCTGTCCACCCGCTCTACCCACTGAGCAAATGCCTCCTCACAATGTATTGATGTAGTTATTATCAATTTACGTTTAGTAATTTTGCATACTCTTTTGTCCAAAAGCAAAACTGAGAACAGTCAAAAAACAAAAATCCACAATCACAAGAAATACACTCAAAAGCATTGCAACGTGCTTCCTTACGAATGTAAATGAATCAACCAATGAGCGCCAACAGTGCTTTCTGATTTCCATCATTGCGTGTTATCAGTACTGACCACTGTGATAGGAAGACATCCAACCATTCACCAACAGCCTTCTGCAGTTGGCAAGATGTTCACTAAGAGACCTTGGACGGTGATCGATACTACTCTGGATGTGTGTGTGTGTGTGTGTGTGTGTGTGTATGCGTGTGCGTGTGTGTGTGTATGTGTGTGTGTGTGTGTGTGGCAGGCAGCGTTCCGGGCGCTGGGGAACCTGGGGGACGTGTGTGTGTGTCGGGGGGATCTCCCGGCCGCCACTCGGTTCTACCAGCAGCAGCTCAAACTGGCCCAGAAGCAGAAGAACCCCAAGATGGAGGCGGATGCTTACTCAGCACTTGGCTCGTCTCACAGGTAGACCCAGCAGAGAGCTGCTCCTGTTTTGCTGTTAACTCGCTGCTGTTGTTGTGTGCGCAGCTCAAGTGGTTTTATTATTTGTGTGTTAAAGCGGTGTATGTGTACCAAGCCTGCCATGTGCACCGCGGCCAACCGATTCAATTTGGCTCGATCCGATCTAATCACTTCCCTCCTGATTTCAGCTCGGCTCTGATCGCCCCCCTTTTTAACGACGCTTGAAATATGTCCTATTAATTGTTTTTTGTATTACTCTGAAAGCCGTTCTGTCTTTTTAAGCATGACAACAAAACGGCTAAACGAGTGTTCCTGCACGCGTGAATGAAGGCATTTGCCGCCGTTTGCTATTTCGTAATTTATCAGACACTTTTAACGCAAAACGTCTTCACAGTGGCTCATGTCATCACAGAGCAGGTAGAGGGCTTGGGTCTGGGATGCTTACAGCCAGGCAGGCTGTGAGGATCGCACTCTCGCCACTGCAATATCCCGTCACTACAACACAAAACCCATTGGCACTTAATCATTATTCCCCTCCCGTGAAATGCTCTTGAAAGCTTTTCCCCCCTCCCATCTCCTCACCGCGTTCTGAACCCCCCCCCCCCCTCAAAAAAGACTCCAGCGGCAGATGGAGGCGGCGCTGTCCTTCCACAGCCAGGAGCTGACCCTGCGCAGGGACCTGGGCGACCAGCAGGGGGAGTGCCAGGCCCTGGGCCACCTGGCGGCCGTGCACATGACCCTGGGTGACTACGCCACCACGCTGCAGTGCTACGAGGCCCAGCTGGTGCTGGCCCAGGGCCTGCGGGACGCGCGGCTGGAGGCCCGGGTGCACGGCAACATGGGCATCACCAAGCTGAACATGGGGCTGTTCGAGGAGGCCATCGGCTACTTTGAGCAGCAGCTGGCCATGCTGCAGCAGCTGAGCGGCGCCGAGGGCGTTCTGGACCGCGGCCGGGCCTTCGGGAGCCTGGCCGACTGCTACGACGCGCTGGGGGACTTCGAGGAGGCCATCCAGTACTACGAGAAGTACCTGAGCGTGGCCCAGAGCCTGGTGCACGTCCAGGACCAGGAGAAGGCTTACAGGGGTCTGGGGAATGCACACCGGTAGGTGGGGGGGGGGCTTAAGGAGATGGTGGATTACTTAGAAGCAGCTTATATGGGTGGGGGGGGGGGGGGGGGGGGTTCTGTCATCTGTGTTCACTAACGAACCTGGCGATTAACTCATGACCTAGTAGGCTGTAAAGATTAAAACTGTACTGTTCGATATTTTGGAACAAACAGTGTTCCAGTCTTTCAAACAAAGAAGAAGTTTGAAATTTGAAGTTTGTAGGTGATGCCTTAATCCCAGCCGAGAGGTCCCCAGTCTACCTGTAGGCAACCAAGATGGCTGAACTATTTAACATGTATCTAAATGTATTAAAATATTTAACACCACTAAAGGTTGGTATTTGTATGCTAGCTAGAATGAATCCATTTTAAGCGATGCTAATTCCTTGACTAATCCCCCCACCACCACCACCACCATCAATGTATAGTAAGAAATGATACTGGGATACACAAAATGGCCACCCATTCGGCTCAACCGACGCTCTTGCTCACCCAGCCCCAAACCAACACCACACGGCCACATCCTGTTTTGTCCTTTCCTGTCCAGGTCTATGGGTAACCTCCAGCAGGCCTTGGTGTGCTTCGAGAAGCGGTTGGTGGTGGCGCACGAGCTGGGCGGAGACGGCGGTGGCAAGGCCCAGGCGTACGGGGAGCTGGGCACTCTGCACAGCCAGCTGGGCAACTACGAGCAGGCCCTGTCCTGTCTGGAGCACCAGCTCAACATTGCGCACACAGCAGGGGTATGCATGTTTCCCCCCCCCCCCCCCCCCCTCTGTTGTGAATCAATTGATAACTGTTGTTAATCAAGTGGTGATACTGCCACATATGTCTTGTCTTGTAGGGCTGATCTTACTGACTTGACTCGTAAAAACCTTTGTGACCTTGTTTTTTATTGTAAGGTTTATGAGGGCAAAGAAACGTTTTCTCTTTCATGCTGGTGCTCTCAGATGTTTTAAATGGGGCATGATAGTCCACTGGTTTGGTGTTTGACTCTCAGGTTGAAGGTTTTGGGTTTGATCTTCAATGGCCACAGTCTATTAGATGCCCAGACCTTAGCTGCTCACAGATAATCTCATGTCTCATGTATCTTCTAATCAAAAGCTTGATTGTAAATCGCATTGTGTAGAAAGAGTCTCCAAAAAAGTAAATACCAAATACTATCATAGGACAAATCACTGGCTGGTGAGGCCAGTGGGTCCCTGGGAGGAGTTTACCAGCTGATGGGAGACAATGAGACGGCATTACAGGTTAGTTATTCTACATACATTCGCTATTCCACATACTGTTTGTCCACATTGACTTTCACTTTCACTTCTCAACTTTCACTTTCAGTCCGCCGATCAATGAGTCCGTCTCTCCTCTCCAATGCAGTGGCACCAGAGGGCGCTGGATATCGCGGAGCAGATAGGATGTGGGCGGGGCCAGGGGCGGGCCTACGGGGACCTGGGACTGACCTACGAGGCGCTGGGGAACTTTGAGCGCGCCGTGTTCTACCAGGAGCAGCACCTGAGCGTGGCGGCGCAGACCAACGACCTTGTTGCCAAGACGCTGGCCTACGGGAGCCTGGGGAGGACACACCACGCGCTGCACAACTTTGCGCAGGCGGTGATGTACCTACAGGAAGGTAGGGAGATGTTCCTACAGGAAGGTAGGGAGATGTACCTACAGGAAGGTAGGGAGATGTTCCTACAGGAAGGTAGGGAGATGTACCTACAGGAAGGTAGGGAGATGTACCTACAGGAAGGTAGGGAGATGTATTTACTGGAAGGTAGGGAGATGTTCCTACAGGAAGGTAGGGAGATGTAGCTACAGGAAGGTAGGGAGATGTACCTACAGGAAGGTAGGGAGATGTAGCTACAGGAAGGTAGGGAGATGTACCTACAGGAAGGTAGGGAGATGTATTTACTGGAAGGTAGGGAGATGTTCCTACAGGAAGGTAGGGAGATGTATTTACTGGAAGGTAGGGAGATGTACCTACAGGAAGGTAGGGAGATGTAGCTACAGGAAGGTAGGGTGATGTACCTACAGGAAGGTA
Organism: Urophycis tenuis; assembly: GCA_036785325.1. Classification (NCBI taxonomy): domain Eukaryota; kingdom Metazoa; phylum Chordata; class Actinopteri; order Gadiformes; family Phycidae; genus Urophycis; species Urophycis tenuis. The sequence continues at coordinate 2,411,895 of JAXIVH010000025.1, read as the reverse complement.
GGGAGATGTACCTACAGGAAGGTAGGGAGATGTACCTACAGGAAGGTAGGGAGATGTACCTACAGGAAGGTAGGGAGATACATGGATTTCAATTGAGGAAAGGCTCAATGCTCAAAGTACTGGCTGTGTACATGACAGACAGACAGACAGACAGACAGACAGACAGCAGGTGGTCATATCTGCTGGAATCACCCCACCATTGTCGAGGACAAAGTAGAATTGAAGAAACGCATCTCCATTGTATTGTGGACTCCAGGTTCTCCATAGGCGCATTAGTGTTCCCCAACATGAGCACCTTCATGTTTTAATCCAAGTCACTGTAGCTCACCAGAGTCCCTATTCCACCTACCACAAATATCCCCCCAAAAAACTTTGCTAAATTGCTATCAACAACTCAAGAAAAGTCGAAGCAGAAATGTTAGCATGGATGTCGATGTCTGTTAATATTTAATCTAATGGACATCTGGTGGGAAGTGGGAAGGAGAATAAAGTATGTGTTGAGCTCTATCCCCCAAACTCACTGGAAGGCCAGAGAGATAAAAGCTTATAGATTGTCTAGGTGGTATAAGTCGATCAGCGCTCATCTAGTTATGCCTGGATGTGCGCCTTGGGCAGCTTTTTGCCAATAATCCAGTTTGATTAAACTGTCTTGAACTGAGCTGATATCTCCTTAGAATACTCCCACTCACAGACACATGAAACAAACAGGAACACGCACGCACGCACACACACACACACGGTCATAAAAAGTCACTCAACCACAGGTACACGCACACACACACACACACACACACACACACACACACACACACACACACACACACAGACACGCACACACACACGCACGCACACACACACGCACACACACACGCACACACGCACACACACACACACACACACACACACACACACACACACACACACACACAATCTCATAAAACATTTGAATTCCGAACGACCTAACTGAACGGGTGATTTGTCTGTTTGTTTATCTCTCTTGTCTGTTGTTGTTTTTGTTTTTGTTTTTGCTCCTCGCGGTCACGTCTTGTCGCATTAATCAAAGATTTGTTGTGCTCAGATTGGTCATTAAATCAGCGAGGAGCCGGCCATAAATAAACAGGAAGTGGAGGATTATGGCGGGGAACGCGGCTCGCCGGCTCCAATTAGTCGCGCTAATTGATGGAAAGATCTGGAGCTTCGACACCGTCAAACATAGCTTTTTTTCCCATTCCATTCCGTTCCATTCGCTCTAATAAAGAGCGATGAAGCGACTGTCTGTGTCGCAACCAGGAAAGACTCTCAGTGATGGTGGGGGGGGGACAAGACTACTTTTGAAATTAAGATGGCCAACAAAGATCGGGAAAATGGCAGATGGGAGACACAAAGGCTCGCGAGTAATTAGAAGGGGTTAGTCGGTAAGGTTTGCGATGGCGGCTGCTATAAAGATGTTCCTCTCTCCACCACTACCTCTCTCTGTGTGTACCTCCTTCCTTTACTCTCTCTACCCCCCTCTCTCTCTCTCTCTCTCTCTCTCTCTCTCTCTCTCTCTCTCTCTCTTTCTCTTTCTCTACCACGCTCTCTCGACCATTTTCATGTTCTCTCTCTCTCTACCATCTCTTTCTCTCTCCCTCTCTCTCTCTCTCTCTCTCTGTCTCCCTCTTTCGCTCCATCTCTCTCTGTCTACTTATCTGTCTCTCCATCTCCCCCCCAGGCCTGCGTCTGGCGGAGCAGCTGGGTCGGAGGGAGGACGAGGCCAAGGTGAGACATCACCTGGGTCTGTCTCTCTGGGCCAGCGGAAACCTGGAGGACGCTCAGCATCAGGTGTGTGGACACCTTCTATATATATATATATATATATATATGTGTGTGTGTGTGTGTGTATACAGAAATATACATATATCATGATTAAATTATATCATTTACATTTGCATTTCATGTAGTCATTGACGAAATGTATAATGTAAGTATGTATGTGTCTGTGTGTGTGTGTGTGTGTATGTGTGTGTGCGTGTGTGCACATGCGTGTGCACATGTGTTTGTGTCTTTGTGTGTAGGCACGACGACTTGTGTGTGTGTCTATGTGTGTGTGTCTGTGTGTGTGTGTGTGTGTGTGTGTGTGTGTGTGTGTGTGTGTGTGTGTGTGTGTGTGTGTGTGTGTGTGTGTCTGTGCATGTGTGTGTGTGTGTGTGTGTGTGTGTGTGTGTGTGTGTGTGCGTGCGTGGTCCCGGTCATACCATTGACATTGCATTGCTTCATTCGGTTGACACTGACTTCAAAGCGACTGGCCAGCGTAGCGTCTGTACAGAGCACAGTGTGGACACTGGAACAAGTGCAGTGCAGGCGACTCTCTGCAGTGCAGCCAGACCAAACAAGAGGTTTGACGTACACGTCACGTCAAGCAGCGACTAGGGAGCCAGGGCTCTTGTTCAGGGATCCACTCAGTTATAGGCTGTGGATGCTAGGGATCAAACCCAGTACCTTTGAGCTGAGATTCCAACATCCTAACCAGTGACCACGTTATCCTGCTCACCAGTCCGAAACAACACAAGAGATCCACTGTTTCCTAGGAGCCTAGATGAACCATGGTTCTATCTATTTGAATGAGTCATTTCAGGACTTTCATAATTTCCTATCTGGATCTGTGCCTTGTACCACATGTATTCCAGGCATTTAAATAGCATGATGTACAGGTTAAAAATAGCCAGAATACCTCACGCTCTGTAACAAAGTGAGTTGTCTTCATCCTTCTGTTGTGTTGGGCCTCTACTGCCACCTTCAGGCCAACACAATTATGACTCATGGCTCACACTTCATAATGCACCTTATCTGTCTTAATATCCCGCAATATCGATAGTGAGAAGTGAAAAATTGCGATGATAACAGGTAAAAGTAAATTTTGGTACTTTATATCATATACTGATAAATGCCATTTAGTGAATGCTTTTATCGAAAGCTATCTTACACCTCTTTGAGTGCATACATTCTTAGCATATTTGCCCCCCCGCGGGAATCAAATGCCTAAGCCTCGAAGCATTAATGCCATGCTCAAGGAGTTATTAAATATTATATGTAAAAGTGTGAGGGGTGAAATTGAGCAGAGAATATTTGACACATTTATTAACAGGGTGATTTCTCCCCTTGGGTAATGCTAATGCTAAATTTGGCTTGATCTGCGTTTAGCTTCTTTTTTTCCCTGCAATGCGCCATCCTCAAGACAACTCTCAAAATACTTAATCAGCAAAAAATAGTCTCACAAATCAGACTTTACATTAATCTCTAAAGTCTGACAACTTTAGATGACTTTGGCAGACGAGCTCAATTCTGGGTGAACTGGGGCGTCTCACTTCAGTTTCTCAATACTTCATGTTTGTTTCAAACCAATCATGTCGCGTACACAGTAGTACACTGTGGTACAGTCGCCAACAATAGTACACTGTTGTACAGTCACCAACAGTTGTACACTGTAGTACAGTCGCCAACAGCAGTACACTGCGAAAAAGTGCTTGTAAAGGTTTCCAAGTCATCCGTTTGTTGACTGGCCACTGTAGAGAATCACTCGCCCAAATGAGGAACAGGAAATCACATTTAATCCACTTCATCCAGTCGGCCAGATTAATTTCCCTTAGGTAGAGTATAACTTCATGAAACAGGAAACAAGGCGTGACTCCGCCCCCTTGTAGTCCTGGTGTCTGGTCCAGGTCTCCCCCCAGAGGCTCTGCTATAACATGGTGGGACTGCTGGGTCAGAGATTAGCAAAACGATGGATATTATTTTATATAATGTGCAGCATATTTTCTGAGATTATTTTCTCTCCTGTGTCTGTCCTCAGCTGTACAGGGCGTCTCTGCTGTTCGAGACCATTCGCCACGAGACCCAGCCCGGTGCGGAGAACAAGATCTGTCTCCTGGACCTTCAGACCAGCACCTACCAGGCTCTCCAGAGGGTCCTGGTCAGCCTCGGTAACTCCCTCTCACCCGTCCCTCTTTATAAGGAAGTGTTTATAGACGTCAGCCTTGCTTTATTTATATGACGTAAGTCAGGCCTCCTCCTAGCACTCATTCATCGTTCACTTCTTGTTCCTTAAACTCTCCTTCTCATCTCTACCAATTGTTCTCTTCTGTTCTTTTTCTTTTTCTCCTTTTTCTTCTTCTTCTTCTTCTTCTTCTTCTTCTTCTTCTTCTTCTTCTTCTTCTTCTTCTTCTTCTTGTAATTACTGTAATGAATATTTGTATCTGTTCTCCTAATCATCCCTGTAAAAGGAGTTTTCCTCCTTTTCCCTTTCATTTTAGTGGATGGCATATAATGTGTAACTAATTAAGGGCTGTACAAATATAATAATTGCCTTGATCATCATCATCATCGTCATTATCATTATCATCATCATCTTCATCATCATCATCATCATCTTCTTCATCATCATCATTATCTTCATCATCATTGCCATCAGGTCGCCATGACGAGGCCCTGGCCATAGCCGAGCGAGGTCGCCCGCGGGCCTTCGTGGACCTCCTGATGGAGCATCAGAAGGGCGGGGAGCAGGCAGCGACCTCTGACCCCTACACGCCGGTGAGCGTGGAGCACATGCTGGACGTGGTGAGCAGACAGCGGGCCGTGGTGCTCTACTACTCCCTGGCCGGAGGCTTCCTCTACAGCTGGCTGCTGTCGCCTGGGAAAGGTATGGGGGAACGCACACACACACACACACTCTCTCTCTCTCTCTCTCTCTCTCTCTCTCTCTCTCTCTCTCTCTCTCTCTCTCTCGCTCGCTCACACTCAGAGACAGAGATGCAGACAGAGACTCAGACTCACACACCCACACACACACAAACATTCTTTATTACTTTCAATTTATTGTCCTCGCTTGTAAATAGCTTTGGATTTAAGCATCTTCTAAATGACTAGATTAAAATGTTTTATGTTACCTGGCTTTGATCCCTAACGTATTTCATGACGTCTCCGTTCCACGCACACATTTACTGTAATTGTTTTGTAGGTATTATAAAGTTCCACCAGGTGTATCTCGGGGAGAGTGGAGGAGAGAGGTCTGAGTTCCAGGAGGGCGGGGCCAGTGCTGTTGTGGGTGGAGTCAGTAGTGGGAGCGGCCAATCCCTGGATCAGTACATCTCCAATGCCAGAGAGGCCCTGGGAGTGGCCAGCCATTACAGCAGGTACTGGTGTGATTGCCGGGCAGGTACTTCACTATCTCACTGGCTAACCCTGTCCCTAACACCTTACCCTAACCCTAAGCCTAACCCTGTCTCTAACAACTGAAAGATACGAAACATGTGAAAGTCTTAACTGAAGTGATTGATTCAGATTCAAGATTCAAGTACTTCATTATCAAATGCGCAGCATCACTTATAGTCATACTGTACAATGAAGTGTATTGGACCAGGCCCGCCCAACATGGAAGGAAAATCAAACAACAGTTAAACTGATTGGATATTGGAGATAGTGTGCAACCAGATTGACTTTCTCTCATGTGTGTCTCTCCAGGAGCAGTCAGAGCAGTGTCCCCAGCACCACAGCCTCCCCAGTGAGAGAGAGACGGAGCGTCGCCGTCAGCAGGCCTCCTCTGCGAGCTCTCTACGACCTGCTGATCGGGCCCATGGAAGTGGTGTGTGTGTGTGTGTGTGCGTGTGTGTGTGTGTGTGTGTGCGTGTGTTCAGCTGTAGCAACATGTTGTCACATGTCAATGTATTGAGGAGGACGTCGTTGTTCTTTGTTGCTGACCTCATCCCTCTTTGTGTCATGATGTCTGATCATCATGATGTCATCACCGTGCTGTCATCATCATGATGTCCTCACCGTGCTGTCATCATCATGATGTCATCACCGTGCTGTCACCATCATGATGCCATGATCATGCTGTGACCATGATGGTGTCATGCTGATCATGTTTCTCATCCTCACACACACTCTCGGGCTGTCATTCTCCTCCATCAACATGTTGTCATCATCATGTTGCCATTATCCTGTATCATCAACATGTTGACATCATCCTGTATCAACATCATGATGTCATCATTGTTTTTTTCATCATGTTGTGTCATTATCCTGTGTCATCGTCATGGCGTCGTCATCCTCATGTGGTCACCGCTGGTCTCTCCCAGGGCCTGATGTCGAGCGGCAGCTCGGTGGGCAGACACCGGGAGCTGGTGCTGGTGCTGGAGGGCGAGCTGTACCTCATCCCCTTCGCCTTGCTCAAGGGCAGCTCCTCCAACGAGTACCTGTACGAGCGCTTCAGCCTGATCTCCGTCCCTTCTCTCAGCAGCCTGGGGGCCTCGGTCAAGGTGGGCGCCGTGTTGCGTTTAGACAGCAATGCATGGAAAAAAGACTCGTGTAGTAGCCTTACTTTAAGAGTAACAGTTAACGTGTGAATGTCGCCATTCAGTGTTACAGAATTTTACCAAATCCAGCTTACAGTGAGTATGTTTACATGCAGCAAGAAATTCGAATTTCTAATCGTATAAGACATCGTTCGGACTTTTTAAGTGCATGTAAACACCTTAATCCGACCTACTTCGGACCTACTTCGGACCTATTTCGGACATCTAAAATCGGATAACTACACCTGGATAATTCGATCATAGTCGGACTTTTAACGGCATATATACTCAGCAATCGGATCTGAATCGGATTTTGCATTCTGCGCACGCGCAGTGCCATTCTGCACATGCGCAGCGCCACATAGCGTCCAGAGTCAGCCACGCTCCGGCTGTTAATCCGATTCTCTGAACGGCATGTATACTCGGACAAGTGATCCGGTCTTACGCATGTCATTATCTGATCCGATCAGAAATTCGAATTTCTTGCTGCATGTAAACGTACTGAGTGAATTCAGGTGAATTCACGGTCCAGTGAATTCACGGTCCTGCCCCCCAAAGTGTTGTGTGTTACTGACCATGTGACCATGTGACCCCCCTCCCCCCCCCCCCCCCCCCCCCACAGCCCCAGCCTCTGCACAGCGGGGTCTCCTTGTCCTGCTCCGACGGCGGCTCCGTGGCGGCGGTGGTGGGCGCCCCGCTGCTGCCCTCCAACGTGATGGACCGCTGGCTCTGGGGGCCCCTGCCCTCTGCCCAGGACGAGGCCCTCTGGCTGGGCGAGCAGCTGGGCAGCGCGCCCCTCACCGGGGCCTCCGCCACCAAGGAGCGCGCTGTGGCGCTGCTGAAGCAGGCGCAGTGCGTCCACTTCGCCACTCACGTCTCCTGGAAGCTGGCGGCGCTGGTGCTGGCTCCCGGCCAGGATGGGCCGGGGAGGGGCCGGGCGGGGGGCCGGCCCGCGGAGCAGGCGCCGTGTGGAGGGGGTGGCGGCGGTGGTGGCGGCGGCAGCCCGGACAGACGGGGGGGCGGCGCGGACGCGGACAGCGAGGACGGGGAGAGCGTGGTCAGCGACGGGGACAGCGTGGCCGACAGTCCCGCCCTGCAGGACTTCCTGCTCACGGCCGCCGACATCCTCAATCTGAGCCTCAACGTCAAGCTGGTGGTGTTGAGGTGCGGCCGACGACCTGGGACCGATGGAAGGGTCACTGATGGCTGTGTCACGTGTCGGTCCTGTCCTTCCTGAAATAATGGTCATTTTTGTCGGGCTTTTCAGAAAAACCCCAAGAAACTGAACCAAATATTGAGAGATCCATCTTTTGATCCATGCTCCGTACTACAGGGCTAGACTATACAGGGGTACTACAGGGGTAGACTGTACAGGGGTACTACAGGGGTAGACTGTACAGGGGTACTACAGGGGTAGACTGTACAGGGGTACTACAGGGGTAGACTATACAGGGGTACTACAGGGGTAGACTATACAGGGGTACTACAGGGGTAGACTGTACAGGGGTACTACAGGGGTAGACTGTACAGGGGTACTACAGGGGTAGGATGTACAGGGGTACTAAAGGGGTAGACTGTACAGGGGTACTACAGGGGTAGGATGTAGGATGATTTTTGTCAAAAAAATGACGTGGGCCATTATTTTAGGAAGGTGGCGATATGACCTTGTTCTCAGTTAAAATGTAGTTATTCGTCAAAGCAATTCATTAACCCAAAATTTTTATTGACCATGTTTCATTATATATAAGTATTTTTTTATGTATTGCAGATATTACACTTTTTACTCATATTCATATAGTGTTTAATCTTCTCTTGCTCGATTTGCACCATTATTTTCCTGCTCTAACACCTGGATGTCCATTCCAGGATTATTAAATGGTTATTTTATCTTATCTTATTTGACAAGGAACTACAAATACTCATTTGACATTGGTGGAGTCTCCCGACTCAGACTTGAGATTCACATCTTAAATTCTGAGGGCTCCAGTTCCCCAGATGAGTTCCCTTCATTTTGTCTCGACCGATCATGTTGCTGGAAGCAGGGATCTGTCAGCATGTACTTGGCAAACACAAACTCAGCCAGCACTTGTTAACTGTAAATAAGTGACTGTAAATGTTTAATATCAACACAGTGTAGACTGGGCCGTGTAGTCATAGCATTACGAAAGCTCCATACAATCTCGCAAATGGGTTTTCGTCAGTAGACTACCTCTGTAACAAAACAGGAAACAAGGAGACGACACAGAAGTTCTGTCTAACATAGTCAGACTTCTGGATCCGAGTTGGCATTTGACCATCATAGCTTTAGAAAAAAAGCAGTGCAATCAGTTATACATCAGGTGACACTGAACTTACAAACTTCCTTTTTCCGCGGCCTGATGGATTCGCTCTTTAAAACTCTGACTCCCTGTACCTGTTGACCTGCAGGATGTTCCCAGAGTCCAGCAGCAGGGTGACGGCCGACGGCGTGGTGGGTCTGACCCGGGCCCTGCTGGCGGCGGGGGTCCAGTGTGTGTGCGTGTCCCAGTGGCCGGTGCCGGCCGCCGCCGCCAAGGTGTTCACGCAGGCGTTCTACGCGGCGCTGCTGAACGGGACCCGGGCCAGCGCCGCCCTGACGGAGGCCATGAAGACGGTGCAGAGCAGCCCCCTGTTCTCCCACCCCACCCACTGGGCCGGTGAGGCTGAGACACACACACAGACACACACAGACACACATACACAGATACACACAGATACACACACACTCAAATTACACGCACACACACACACAGACACACACACAGACACACATACACAGATACACACACACTCACATATACGCACACACACACATATACACACACACACATACAGATACAAACACACACACACACATATATACACACCGCACGCATACACACACACACACACACATACACACAGATACACACACACACATACACACACAAACACATACACATACACACACACACACACACACATATACGCACACACACACACACACAATACACACATACACACACACACAAATAACTTATGACTTGTTTAGTGCTCAAGATTGAGGAAGCCTGGAGGTCCAGCATTTAATTTCCATTGATGACTGCTGCTTGTTGTGCTATTAATGTGCATGTGACAATAAACGTAAAACAATGAACAACATTTTTATGAAGCGTAAAACATAAACGAGCCACAAAATATTGGATTGGTTTATTAGCAATATTAGAAAGATACAGCTCCTGTAATTTTCTTCGATATGCATGCGCAATTTTGGCCTCATTACGAAACTGAACCAACTGAACCCACGGGTGTGTTCTTCTAGGCTACATGCTGATTGGCTGTGATGTCAAGTTGAACAGCCCTAAGTCTATGATTGGCCAAGCCCTGACGGAGATCCTCCAATGCCCAGACAGGGCCAGAGATGCTCTTCGGGTTCTTTTGCACTTGGTAAGCATTTCACTTTGAAACGTATTATCGCAGAAACATAACATTATTTATCAATAATAATAACAAAAACAGTGTTATCTTTTTTGAGGCGCCAATGCGCACTGCACACCTCGTGCAAAGATCCACATCAGATTTTGCGTGATAATCTGATTATCATAATCCGTTCCGCATGAAGCCCCAAACCACCAGTATGTCCCCAAAACTGAGAGCTTATTAAAATCACCCCGTAGTTATATCTCCTCCGCTCTCGTCGTCATCTCTACCTAGGGACGGTCCTGCCTCTTCCTCCCAACCTGTGTTTTCTCTCCCCTGCAGGTAGAGAAGTCTCTGCAGCGCATCCAGAGTGGCCAGTGTAACCCCATGTACACGTCCCTGCAAAGCATAGAGAACAAGGTATCTCCATCTGTGTGTGTGTGTGTTTATATGTGTTTAGCAAGCGTGTGGATGCTTGCATCTTCACCTCATCCAGCCTGTGTACACGTCCCCAGCCTCTAGTCGAGGTACACCCTGGTGTGCCGTCACAGGGACACAAGTGGGGTGGCAGTAGCTCACTGGGTAGAGCGGGTGGACAGAGCGGGTCATCCACTAACCGTAGGGTTGGTGGTTCGATCCCCTTGATCCCCCTCCTCCTCCAACTGTCCACATGTCGAACCCCACAAATGTACCGATTGTATGTCGCTTTGGACAAAAGCGTCTGCTAAATGCCCCCTTTACGCTTTTACAAGTGTGCTTACATCTGTACATCCATCATGTCCATGTGCGTATCTCCACACACGCAGAGAACCACGTATGTGTGTGTTTAGGATCACATTTGTATGGGGGGGGGTTGAGGACATTTGGGGGGGTTATGAGTTATGTATTTACATAGACCCCCCTCACCAACACTCAAGCACTGACTCATCCTCTCTCCTCTTGTCTCTCCGTCAGGTCGGGGGGGTCCCCGGCTGGCAGGCCCTGCTGTCCGCGGTGGGCTTCCGGGCGGACGGCTCCGGGGGCGGCGGGCCCGGCAGCCTCCCCGCTGCCTCGGCGGTCTTCTTCCCCACCATGGACCCTGGGAACCGCCTGCAGCAGTGCAGCGCCACCCTGCAGGCCCTGCTTGGTACTACACGCATTTATAGAAAACATTTTTCAGGAAAAACTGCAGACTGCCAGCCAGCTGTTCTGTTCAAGTGTTCAAGGGGTTATTGACATTGCCACCGGGGTACAGTTTGGTGTTTTTGAATAGAAAATGGTTGATTTCATAGAAATTGGTAGGGTCAGGAAAACTAAATTGACTGTTGCCACCAGAGGACACTAGAGGTAGAATTTCCCTGGACAGGTCAGATTTCAGTGGCCAGAGGTGAATGTACTTCAGAGAATATATATCTGATGAACCTCACTTTTAATCTGAAAGCGATCCATGCAGACCCATGATTACGGCTCGCCTTAAAATATGATCCATACAGATTAAACAACCATTCCATTCCAGACATTACAGTCAAAGTTTCACCTCTGTGTCCCAGTGATGTCTTTCCATCAAGTGTGACATTCTGTTCGATTGTACTCTATTGTACTGTGTGTCGCCAGGTCTCCCTCCCTCCGCACTGCTGGCTCTGTGTAAGCTGGTGACGGAGTCCGAGAGTGGAGAACAGCTGATCAGCAAGGTACAGTCACGCCCCAGCACCGCGGCCTGCTCACTGCACTCACATCCACGATCCCTTAAAAAAGGCTCCCTCAGTACAAGCATAGAAATGCATTAACACAGACTACATGTAATGTGTGTGAACCATTCTATGTTCACGTCTCGTCTTTTCCCCTAAAAGCTTCACCAGGTGCTGGTGCAGTTGCAGTCAGGTGACAAAGACCAAGACTTCTCATTGGTTCCCATCCAAGTGTCTATAAGCGTCCAGCTCTGGAGATTGCCCGGCTGCCACGAGTTCCTGGCTGCTCTCGGTGGGTCTGCGCTAAGCTACGCTAATTCTGTCTGTCTCTCTTTAAACTGACAAAAATAAACATCCTCGCCGTTGGCAAGGGAATCGATGAACGCGTGCCTCTGAATGATAATAACAGTAATGATCCATTATTGAAAAGATGGTGCTTACTCTCAAGCCTTGTGATTAAGAGTAAGACTAAATGGATTGTATTTATAAAGCACTTATAAGGCTAACCGCCACTGTCGGGCCATCAAAAGTACTTTTAAATTAATGGCTCACCTTTCATACACACACACACACACGCACACACACACACACACACACAGGCACACACACACACGCACACACACACACAGGCACACACACGCACACACACACACACACACACACACCGATGGCAGTGCCCCGAACATGCACGGCAACAGCAAACATATCAGGTGCGTCTCGCTGGCTCAAGGGCACATTGGCGCTACTCTGGTAACCAGCGAGGGAGAGGAATCGATCCCGTCCACCTTCCTGGCTCTGACCTTCGACCCGCTCGGCCTTCTCTGCCCCTGCCGTCCCCTAAGCCGTCTAATCCTCGTCTCTCTTAGGATTTGACCTTTGCGAGGTCGGCCAGGAGGAGGTGGTGCTGAAGACAGGCAAGCAGGCCAGCAGGCGCACCATGCACTTTGCCCTCAATTCCCTCCTGGGATTCTTTGGTGAGGAAAACCCCAAAAAATGAATCATATTGATGTGCAGAATTGTTACAAACAATCTGTTCCGGTCATCTCTTGATTCTCATTGAATCTCATTTCTCCTTTTGTCTTTTGTCGCTTTTTGTTGTCGTTGTTGTTGTTGTTGTTCTTCAGACGCCTCGGAGCTCCCCAAGCGTCAGAGCATGGACAGCTCCTCCTCCCTGGAGTCCCTGTCCTCCTCCCAGTGCACCTCCTCGTCCCAGCCCCAGTCCCTGCCCCCGTCGCTGGGCTGCTACCAGACGCAGCCCCCCTACGCGGCCCCCGGCTACCCGGACACGCTGTCCTGCGACGCCATCTCCGTCTACAGCCTCAGCTCCCTGGCCTCGTCCCTCAGCTTCCTGTCCAGGCCAGAGCCGGCAGGAAGTGACATCATCAGCCAACAGGATCTAGACAGACACCGAGCGGCAGGAGGAGGAGGAGGAGGAGGAGGAGGAGGAGGAGGTCGGCATTCGGACGGCCTGTCGCTGGGTCGGCTGGGCGGGCGAGGAGGTGCGCCGGGAGGGAAGCAGGGAGGAGAGGAGTACGATGGGTTCTCCATCATCAGCAGTGAACCATTAGCAGGAGCAGGTGGAGGAGGAGGAGGAGGAGGAGGTGGTGGCGGTAGGGACTGCGGCACGCTGTCGTTGCCCGGGGGACACAGGCACAACAGAGGAGCAGTGGGAAGAGGAGGAGCCAGCGTGTCTTCCAAGGGATCCTTCAGCACGCCCACGTCTCCAGTTAAAGCCCCGCCCGTGGCCATGAAGATCTCCAGCAGCCCCAAGCCCGTGCCTTCACTGTAAGTGAACCTTAAAAGTTACACTGTTTTGAAATATGGAGATCATCAAACAAATCCGGAACCACATTTTCAAGATTTTGATTTTTGTTGTATTCACTGTAGTGAATCGACAGTGTTCAGTCCTTTAGACGACATCCAGCAACCATAGCTGCACGTCTCCTCAGAAGCAAGGCAGTAAACAAACGTCCTCCGTTTTATTCCCCAGCCCCTCGCCGGTCAAAAGGGGCAAGGTGTGCAGCTCGGAGTCGGACCAGTCCAGCACCGAGACGGACAGCACCGTCAAGTCCCAGGAGGAGCGGGTCCCCACCGTGCTGCTGGACCCCCAGGAGCTGGCCCAGAAGATCCTCAAGGAGACCCAGAGTCACCTCGAGGCGGTGGACAACCTGCAGAAGCTCAGCGGCGCCAGGGGCCCGCCGTGCGTCCGGCCCGAGGGGAAGCGGCCCGCCCGCGGGACCTCGCTGTCCTCCGCCTCCGGCACGCCGCCCCCGTCCCCGTCCCTGGCGCCGGCGGGCGGCGCCGGCCGCGGGTTCTGCCCGTCGGTGACCAGCGCGTTCAGCCGGCCGAGCAGCCGGGCCAGCCTGAAGGCCTGCTCCTCGCCTCTGTCGCCCTGCGCACCTCTTTCGCCGCCGTGCCCTCCTCCCGTCTCGCCAGCGGCAGCCGCGGCGGCGCCTGCACCTCCTCCCCCTCCGGCCCGGCCGAAGAAATCCGCTCGCTTGCCGACGCCATCGGCGCCGTCGTCGATCCCGTCGCTGAAGCCGCGTTCGGCCCACAGCAGCCCGGCCGCCCCTCGCTCCCCCTCGCTCTCCCTCTCCCTCAGAGACCACGCCTCCCCATTCCCTCAGCCCTCGCCGTCCCCCGCGGCTTCGCCAGACGACCCGGAGGGCCGGCGGCGAGCCCGGGGGGGCCGGGCGGAGACGGCGACCCCGAGGTCGTGCGCCTCCGACTCGTCGCCCTCGCGCTCTTCCTCCTCGTTCGACCTCTCCGTCTCCCCGGTGTCTCCCCCGCCCCCCGCGGGCCACGCCATGTCTCCGGACGCCACGGGGGGGTCCTTCTCCGCCTCGCCCAGCCCCACGGACGGCGGCGACGGCCCCCCGAGACAGAGGCGCTGCGAGAGCGCGGCGGCGGCGGCGGGGCCGGCGGACGACGGCGGCCCCTCAGTCCGCAGCCTGAAGACCTTCTGGGCCAACGTGAGCCAGAAGGCTGAGGGTCCGAGGCCGGAGCGGGGCGGGGCTAAGATGAGCACGGTTCAACGGGACGTCTTGGGTCTGCTCAACCTCTCGCCCAGACGGGAATGCGCGGGCGAGAGCCGGACCGCCGGGGGGCCGGCCTCTGAAGGGGGGCGGAGGGCCGCGCCGTCGACGGCCCGGAGTCCCCTAGGGGGGTCCAGCGAGGCGGGCTCCGCGGGGAACTCTGGTCACGGGAAGCTCCAGTCGGAGAATGGATTCAAGGTGATCTCGACCGGGAAGTTTTACCCTTCTTCAAAGTGTTGATGTGGTCGTATGAGCATCTGATGCACTTATTGAAAAGCCAGTATTGATCACTGCTCTGTGGGGACCACACAGAGCAGTGTATTGGTCTCTCCACTGGCTGTTGTGGAAAAACAGGAGGGACTGATTTGCGTCATGAGACTCAGAATTCACCGGATGTAGAGACGTATCACACTTATGCTTGTGATGAATGTGCCTTCTTATGTAACTGGAAAGATACAATATATTTGTTGTAAAAAGTGTTAAATATTTGCATTTTACATTTGTTTATTAACTGAACTAAAAAGGGACGTATGACAATGCCTTTTTAAGCACACTGTAAAGAGCCTTTGATAAAGTCTGCTGTAGTTTCAGAACGTGTAATGCATTTTGTCTACCCAAATGCTTGCTATATTTGTGTATGTTGATTAACTACTTGGATTGAGTGGCTATGGATTTGTCATTCTGAATATTGTTCATGTCAGTTGTTGAGTTATTTTGTAAATTATTTTTTTTTTCCATTTGTATAACACGTTTTGTATGGGGCAATTAAATGATGAACATTTTACATGATTGGACTGCTTTTTGCTTATTGGACTGTCAGCTGTCAAATTAAATCGGATTTAAAAAATCACGACACATTCCGCCACACATTATAATAAATTGTACTAAAAATGTTATGAGCGCGTATAGACCAGGGATGTGTGTGTGCGTGCGTGCTTGTGCCTGTGTGCGTGTGTTGACATCAGATTTCGACAGTGGCAGGTACCGGACCGTAGCAGGTTCCACGAGCCAATCAAATCATCTCGGTGGGCGGGGCGAAGTTGTTGATAATTCCATCTGACGTAGCGCCCAACTACGCAGCCGCAGCCTGGGAACGAAGATGGTGCTCGTCAAGGAATAGTGAGTTAAAGTATTTAATGCAATTTGTCGACGTATTTAGACTGACATTCTAATGTTTCCTTTCCTTGGTTGAAATTGACTTTTTTTTTAAGCTGTTTATTGAATCGTTGTTCCCGTGTTATGCACGTCAGCCAAAGACTGTCTCCTAAGAAGACTGATTTGAGCTGGGTGGATAAGAAGACGATAGGCAGGCACCGGTCCGTTTAGGCGTTGCTAGTGTAAGCTAGTTTGTTGCAACGGGTGGATGTAATGACTCGTACAACAATAACTACAGGGAAAAGAGTGCTGGTGATGTTGATCGGTCAAATACGCCCATGTATACGCGTGCTATTCCCCGTGTCGGCAGTGCTCGTTCCTCCGATAGCGCACTGTAAGCTTGTTGTCTCGTTGAGTTCCAGATTAAGGTCCCATCCTCACTGGATTTACAGTTCCCTAGCAGCTAGCTGCAGTGCTATACGTACGGCTGGCCTCCGTGGTGCTAACCCCTATAGGACTACTAACCCCCCATGGTGCTAACCTCCATAGCACCGACCTACCCAGCCAGGTAGCGGACAGCAGCACCGTTATGAACGCCTGACGCACGTCAGCATTGTGGGCTAACCTCAGTCACAGTGCACTCCCCGCCCGGGCGGTCGCTTTTCTGTTTTATTCAGTGGGGCAATACCAAGTTCGGCATTTATCAGTCTAGCTCATTAAATGTGCTCTTCTAGAGTGAAAATCTGATGTTTTGAAACGGTGATTTGGTTAATAATGCTGACATGTCGC
Source organism: Urophycis tenuis (assembly GCA_036785325.1). Classification (NCBI taxonomy): domain Eukaryota; kingdom Metazoa; phylum Chordata; class Actinopteri; order Gadiformes; family Phycidae; genus Urophycis; species Urophycis tenuis. The sequence continues at coordinate 2,395,563 of JAXIVH010000025.1, read as the reverse complement.
TTGTCAAGTGAATGTAACCATCCTTGTTGGTAGCCTTTCTGTCAATCTGGCAACAGTTTTAAGCAACTCCTCTTGTTACATATGTACCTTATTTGTGTTTCTCTCTCCAGTTTCGACCTTAAGCAAATGTTGCATTCATACACACACTGAATGCATTGTTACCAGTGCATTAGTTGGTTTTCGCAGCCTACCTCTTCAATAACGCATTCAATTCCACTAACCCCACTGCATTTCACAGGATTAACTCGTACTAGGCCTATATAAAAACGCATGGCTCTTATATCATTCATTGATACACAAAATGATGCATTATATTCAAGTAAAACACCACTGAAATCGGTGTGGAGTATCAAGTTATTTCCTACCCATTTGTTCTCTTGTTAAGAGTTCCCTTTTGCCCAATTCCCAAAAACCCAGTTCCTTTCAATATGAAACCTAAGAAGCTACAAGCTACTATCTTGTAGTGGTGTTCAAAGGGACTGGGGAGCCCAGCCTTTGACGGTCTCTCTTTCATACTTTAAATTTGGGTGGCTGTTGCTGCGTTGCCATGGTAACATCATATCCATGGCATGGGTGGTTATTCTAGAACCTTCTTTCGATTACAATATTGATTGTTGCTTACTGCCTATGCCAGTTGTTTCCCACATTTTCTTTGGGCCCATGACCCCATTTCTAGCCCTAAAAGATGTTTGTGACCTTCATGTGCATTCACTTCTGCACAAGTAGTTTTTTTCCCCAACCAACATCTGTCGGTGTTGCCCAGGTGGATGTGATCTCTCTCCCTCACACTTTTAGTGGTAGTTTGCCAGTGGCTATGAATCATTAGGCAGTTTGTATATGCAAGACACACTTGAGACCTTTAAAAAAAAAAAAAGAACAACAAATAGTTTGCCAAAATAGATAATCAAACCGTTTATGTCAGCAATCTCCTGCGACCCCACATGCATTTCCAGGAACCCACGTGGGGTCTCCACCCCCAAGGCTGGGAACCACTTTACTAGTTTGAAGAGGTGTTCTAAAGGCTTTTAACTGGTTCTCTTTGACGCTTTAATGCCATGGTAACATGCATATCTGGATATTCTAGAACCTTCTTTCAGTTACGATGCTGAATGTTGCTTATCGCCCAGGACAACCAGTGCATGCCTCCATATTGAGAACTGTGTGTGTATATAGAATTATGATGCAGTATTCAGAAGCACTCCCACATAATCTGGACACGACATGAAGGATTTAGTGCTGAAGTGCAATGGGGCAAAGATACAGTTCTGTACTGTTTGGAGTGAATTAGTCAGTGAGAGCTGGTCAGCTTCTCTCCTGCTCCAGGTCTGAACCACTGTGTGAACCGGCTGTTATTTAGTTTCTTCCCTTGGGCGTGATTGAACAAAGTCAAGCTTAATGTTACAACTTGCATGTTTGGCTGCGTCCACCTAGCCCTCCTGAGACATTCCAGATAGGCACGTTGGTTCAGATGGGTCAAGATTAACCAATGGAGTTATCATAAAATAACTCTTGCTCTGCTCAAACTTCGAAAAGACGTCGTCCCTGAGAGCAATTCTCTGTACGAATGTATGTTCATCGTGTAACATCGGTGTTTGTTGTATTTCCTACAAGACTGTTGTGATTCCTCTGCAGATTGTTGCACATTCTTCAGGCAAGGCCGTTTTTTTGAAGTAGGGCAGACTGCAGCGCTCCTGGTTCTTCATGAATGAACCATCACATGTCTCACAAGGCCGGCGTCCACTAGTGATGCTGGCAGATGTTCTGCACTTGATTCAATTTCAAAATGAGCGTATGCTCCTATGTTTGTCAAAACTATCACAGCCCCATATATGTGATATTATGTCAAAGCAAATGGAAATGTAATATCCATGGACAGGATATTTCTCCAGTCCAATCAGACTTCATGTTGTATAATAACATGACTCTTGTAAGCACTATTTGATGTTTTTCCTAACTTGTTCTGTGGTTCTCTGTCTGCGTTCCGTCCATCTCCCTGCTGCCTCCAGCCGCGTGGTTCTGCCCGTCTCTGTGGAAGAGGTGAGAATTTAAATTTACTTTTGAAGAACATTGTGATCTGTTTCTGTGATTGTGTCTCGTGGTGAATCGGGATCTCAAAGTGACAAAAACGACAACAAACCGCTCAGGCAATTAAAATTACCTGCCGAAAATATGGTTAATATCTGTCAAGATGCAATATAAAATGGAAATCAAGTACAGCAAGATGGTCAACATAGCCTGACACCTCATATTTTACCACCAATCTGGCTGATTACTTGCACTTGTGACCTCACAAGTAAGAGCATCCAACCAGATTAGATCACCTTCATCAGTTGATGCAGGAAGGTGGCTGGGGAGTTGTTGTAGTTTCGCTGTCACACATGTGGGTTGGATTATTGATTTCATCCGTTGCAGCCAATGTTGTTGAATTTTTCCATTTATGATTGCAAGTATTTAAGATTAATTTAAAATAGAATTAAAGAGTGCATAACTTTGTTAATATATTGCAGTATGCCTTATTTGAAATACAAACATTTTCATGCTATTTTTAATTCCATTTGTTGAAATACTACCCTTGTATTTAATTTATGATGGATGTATTAATTTACTTTATTCTATTTAGTGTAGCCTAAAACAAAATGGTCACCACAATGGTTCAGGGTCCATTTTCAGTTCATGTACCCGTGCCATCCCTCTCACGCCACTAGGCAATCGGCTGACCTTGCATATAATGACTCAAACAATCACCATCTCACATCCTTTTTGCTGCAAAACGGCTCTGCTCGGGCAGAGAGCTTGCGGAACGGCAGCAAAAACCATTGGCAGTTACTTTATTTTCCTGCGGTTATGCACTGTACACATTCCTGGCATGTTTTATTGTTGACCATGGCCATTATGAGGTCTGTTTTCTACCGTGCACCATTACATTTCTGACATGCTTGGTCTCCCTCCCTCTCTCTCTCTCTCTCCAACTTTCTTTCTGTCTACCTCTCGTTCTGTTTTTCCTCTATTTCTTGCTTTTTGTTTTTTCTTCTCTTTCTTTATGTGTGTCTCTCTCTCTCTCTCTCTCTTTCTCTTCCTCCTGCTCCGGCTGTCTCTCGCCCTCCCCTCTCCCTCCATCCCTCCGCAGTACCAAGTGGGGCAGCTGTACTCCGTGGCGGAGGCCAGCAAGAACGAGACGGGGGGCGGCGAGGGCATCGAGGTGCTGAAGAACGAGCCCTACGAGGAGGAGGGCGGGGAGAAGGGACAGTACACGCACAAGATCTACCACCTGAAGAGGTAGGGTCCTCCCAGGGACGGCCTCACCGTTCAGACCTTTCACACGTCGTCAAAGACACTCCACCGTCGCAAACGCACCGCTCTCCACTTCCTTGTGCATGTGACGTATAAAGGGGGGCATTTAGCAGACGCTTTTGTCCAAAGCGACTTGCAATCAGTACATTTTGTGGGGTTCGACATGTGGACAGTTGGAGGAGAAGGGGGGATCAAGGGGATCGGAGCGCCGACCCTACGGTTAGCGGACGACCCGCTCTGTCCACCCGCTCTACCCACTGAGCTACTGCCGCCCCTCTGCAGTATACTTTATGTGGTGGGAAATGTTAACGTGTCGAGATTGATGTCGATATTGGCTGCTAATTCCGCTTTGATAAACAAACACCTGTGGACGTGTTCCGCAATGGCAAATCACCCGCTTCACGTACTTTTTGTGTTGAGCGCTGTTGACGCCACAGTGTTGATATTGAACGGGCATCTGGTTACCAGGTGGGGTGGGGAATCATCGAATGATTCCAAACCTCGTTCGATGTTTGGAATGAATCCTCATCGCCGCGATCCCATGTGATTTGGTCGTTTCCTGTCTCTGTTCCGCAGCAAAGTCCCTAGTTTTGTGAAATTCATCGCGCCAGAGGGAGCCCTAACGTTCCACGAAAAGGCCTGGAACTCTTATCCGTACTGTCGCACCGGTGAGTGACGACGTGCCATTGTGCCGTTTTTTTCACAAACACATTGAAGCCAAACTTTCCCCCCCCCACCTCAAAAATATCTGTTTTAAGGTGTGTACAGTAAACGTCGATTTCTGATGGTGATTTTTCTCTTTGTCTCTTCTGTCTGCTTTTCCTGCAGTTGTGACGGTGAGTTGTTGATCTTAGACCTCTCACGTTTTTTTTGTAACGGGATGAAAGCGTCCGCGAAAGAGCGTGCAAAGCTCTGCCAGTCCCTCCGGTTATAAGCTAGCTTCTCGGCTAGTTGGCGGTGAGCTGAAAATAGACGAGGGCAAAGCGTCCACCCCGCTGGCAATGTTGTTTCAGTTGAAACGCCTAATTGGTTGATTGGGTTAGCCGTGGGGTTTAAGTACTCCTCCCGGTACTCTCCATTCATGGAAATCTGTTAAGATGAGGTCCGATTGGCTGGGAGCATCTTGTGCTTCTGGCTGTCCTTTTGTAAACAGCCTAGATTTGGTGTGCTCCTCTTTTATATATCGCCCGATTTTCGCCCTCAACGCGGGACGGGTGCTCAACTGTGAATTTGCCAAGTGTAGTTGGCCATCACGTGACCCAAAACCCATTGTGCACAAGACCCGCCATCATTAGGTTTCGTCACTGAGACAATGTTAGTCCTGCTTCAACATAATTCTCCTTTAACTCACAATGATGGTAGGCTTCACTTCACCATAGACCGTTTTGCTGATCAGTTGGAGGAAGCAATAACCAGCCTGTGTCTTGCTGGGCTTTAGTGGTTGATATTTGATTGTCGTTTGGCTTAATGTATTCGTCCCAATGAAGCATTCCAATTCTGTGGATAGAATTCAGTTGTCACACTGAAAGCTATTTGTGTGCTTTTTTGGAAATCATAAAAAGGATGCGACTGGAGACTGAATTACATCTTCTATCTGTCGCAGCAGCGGGTCTTTTAATCAGTAATTTAATGAGTTATATTTCCATTAAAGAAATAGGTCTTCGCCACATCACAGCAGTCAAAAAGTACAGATATTAGCAGTCACCAATGTACATACTGGTTTGTTACCGACTGCATCATTTCTATAAACAACCCAGACGGATGTAGTTCAATCAGTGCAACCTACATACACGTGCAATACAATAATCACCGTGGAGCTGTGATTGGTTACCTAAAGCTTGGCTGCCACAGCCACTGCGTCCTGCTGGAGAATAGCGTAGCTGTCCGTTTCTCTGCTTGCATGGATACATGCAAAGCCTACCAGAGAGGAAACCATTTTGTTTGAGGATATGTTTAAAGGTTAAGTCGGTGTTGGCTGTGTGTTACCCAGACAGGCTCGACAAAATAACATGACTCTCATCGTCATGCAAACTAGGATCCCTTATATAATCCGCACAGTGAGACGGAAGAAACGTCATATTGATATTTGTGTCACAGATTTTTTTTGTATCGTTAATTGGCCTAAAAAAATGATTGATGCATCTCTACTTTTAATTTTGAACTACATGGCAAAAATAGTCTTTTTTCCTTGATCTTCCTCAGAATGAGTACATGAAGGATGACTTCATGATAAAGATTGAGACGTGGCATAAACCTGACATGGGCACTCTAGAAAACGTAAGTCACCTCACAACCACTCATCACCTGAGCTAAGGTGATGTCACCTCCATGGGTTCTGTTGGAGAATAAATTCTAATTAATGCTTGTTATTGTTGATGTATAAAATATTTAAGGGGCTGTGTTTCACCACCATGTCATGTTGGTGAGTCATGGTTCCAAATGGCTCCATGAATTCCTTAGCTCATCCATTTAAGCCTTACACATTTGTGACATCACAATGCGGGGGTGTCCAACACCCCTGGTCATCGCTTGTCACTATGACATCTGGTGGCAAACCAGGAGCCTCTTAATCCCTGGTTTCCTTATGGCTGTGTTTCTGCTCCAGGTCCATGACTTGAATGACATTGATTGGAAGGATGTGGAGGTGGTCCCTATAGATATTGCAGATGGAGAGGAGGTGGCCACTGGGGTAAGTCTGAACACTGTACGAAGAAAACATGCGATACATTTTCCACTCTACATTGCTTAGCCATAATTTATCCACACACACACATTATAAATCGAATGCGTCAATACGTGGGAAGTGATTGCCAGTATTGTAATTATCTAAATCAAAATGAAAAATGGGTTTTGTAGGTTGGTGTAGGAGTAGCCCATGACACAGGAGACGCATATAATAACTTTCATAAATATGGGGGGTGGGGGGGCTGAACGATGAATGATATTGATATGCCTATGTTGCTCTATGACCTTCTATGGAGGATTTTCAACACCCATGATGGAGTTCACGTGTACCGTGTCAGCAGTGCGATGTCTCCCCCCTGTGGTAGAGGATGGCTCCTACATGCTGGCTTGTTCATTAGACGGGACCTCATTTTTTGTCATGCAGCGTTTGTGTCATACACACACACACACACACAAGTACATTAATCTACATCAACTATATTTGCTCATCATCTCCCCCGTAGCCATTCGTTCTCTCAGCATTGTGATGAAGACAGATCACACGTGTTCTGTGGTTTGATAACAACGGAGACCCATTCTACCCAGTAATAGGATTGTGGCGTTACAGTCTGAAAGGAAGCGGTCGGGCCAATCTCGTCTTGGGTGTGCGCCGCAGCGTTTACGCCTGGACATTAATGACTTAAGTGGCTCAGGGTCGGTGCCTAATCTGGCTGGAGGTCCATCTGCTGTGGAGGGCCAGCGCCTCCCCACACCGCAGGTCTGCTGGAGTAAAACAGCACTCAGTCCCACCCTGGGTCTTCAGGGGCCTGTGGGGAATACAGCACACACTCACTGGCTCACTCACTCACTCACTCACTCACTCACTCACTCACTCTGTCCAGGGAGCTCTAGAATAAATTCCAGAATCGGATTCTAAGATCACCTCTGGAATGTGATTCTAGAATGCCTTCTGGACTCTGTCTGGGTTGTCTGCTCGCCATGCATTCTAAATGGTTGGTGAGGCGGCCGGATAGCCATCCCTCCTCTCTCAGGGCCGGTCGTGAATGGGATTTTTGTCAACCGACCTCCAGCTCATTCGTTCCATGGCCGTTTCCTTCCATCCCTTTTATAGCGCTGCAGGCTTCAGTACCTTTTCGCTTCGGAGCCATCAGTCCGTGTTGTCATTTTTCTTTACCTCGTCTAGGACTACAAGCAGGATGAGGATCCATCACTGTTTCGCTCCGAGAAGACTGGCAGAGGACCTCTGAGTCCGGACTGGAAGGTACAGTCGGCCAATCACATCTGTCGTGTGTGTACTTCAGAATGTGTGGTTCCTCCACTCACTCAGCTCATATTTGTCTATTTTTTTTTAATATAATTTTTATATTAATGTATTTTTATTTTTTTGTTATCGTTGGCAGAATGAGCTGAAGGCCGACTGTCCCTACATGTGTGCGTACAAACTGGTGACGGTCAAGTTCAAGTGGTGGGGACTGTCAACCAAAGTGGAACACTTCATCCATAAGGTTAACCCTCACACCTTTGCTGCTAACATATGCTAACGGGTGATAACGCATACCAACATATGCTAATATGCTAACAGAATATATACAATAGAAGCTAAAGTCAAGCCTGAGAGACTTTTATGAAGTAAATTATTTGAAAGATTCTTTGGTAAAGAAGTAACAGAGCAGCTGGCATGCTAGGAGGAGAAAAGGCTGAGCTAACAACTTCGGTACACAACTGTGCAAATGTTTTGAATATAAAATATGTATCAAAACTAGTGTAGGAAATATGGACGCACCAGTTAAGTTTTGAAAATTTCCAACTGAAAAAATCCAACCCCTCCTTGCAGGCCTCCCTCCATGCCACTAACCCCCCCCCCCCCCAAATAATTTCATATGAGCTGAGTTTAATGATTGGAAAGCTTTTTCCAGGCTTTCAAAAGCTACAGATACAGTACTTATTGATTACTGTCGGGTTGTTCAGATAATTTGAACAAACATGACAAAAAAATGCTTCTAAAAAATTCTTGCCTTCCCTTGCTTTACCAAATTAATTTGTTATCAGTTGATTTTTTTTATTGAAACTTCTTTTCATGGAAATGCTTTCTTTCTGTATTACTCACTTAGACGTAAAGCAGACAGACTCCTTGTAATTTCCATTTATTTAGTCAAAAATGACACCAAAATGTTCAGCCAACAGTTTTCCAACTGAAAATGTCTCATGTCGGGGTTGTCACTTCACCGTTTCACAGCAAGAGAAGCGCATCTTCACCAACTTCCACCGCCAGCTGTTCTGCTGGATCGACAAGTGGATAGGTCTGAACATGGAGGACATCAGGCAGATGGAGGAGGAGACTCGGAGAGAGCTGGACGAGGTATATAACCCACGCACAGACACATCCCCGGGGCCACACACTGCGTCTCACCCCAGGTCCCCTGGAAACCCATATGGGACCCCGATGTGTGAATGGGCAGGCTGCTGTAGTAGCGTCTGTGCTAAGCTGATGACTGAATGGGGGAAAATATCTGTGGACATTTTTTAACACGCAATGGCTTGATGATGACCGTGAGGGGCGAGTGATGCTGTTTGCACATCATCATCATCATCATCATCATCATCATCATGGAGGTGCCTCCATTTTAAAATGTTCACGCCTGCCCTCTGCACCAGATGCGTCCCAAGGGAAATGTGCGGGGCACCACGGCAACAGAAGAGTAGGTTCTCTACTCTAGAGAGGCTGGAGACAGGCTGAGTAAGTCTTACCGAAACGAAAAACAAAACAAAAAAAAACAAGAAACGCCGGCATGACCCCAGAACCATTCTCACTTTCCCTTGTTCTTCCTCATCGTCATCGTGTCTTTTCTCTGCTCGCCGGACCGCTCGCTTGACTTGCCCGCTTTGTTTTCTGTTGTGTGTTTGGGAGTAACCATGGTGACCTCCATTCCTTGGTGCTGCTGCCTCCGTCTGTGACCATTAACATTGTCCTGTTGTTTCTGCTCCTTTGGTAATGTCTTCATCCAGGGACTTTCACTCATCGGTTTGCTCGTTATTTCTCCATGTTCGTCGTCTTCACATGTTTGGTTTTCTGCATGGCAACTCAGGATGCACTGATGTATCAGTAAAAAACATGTACATTTTGTAATATCAGTAGGTGGCATGATAATGGCCGCTATTGGGCTGGCTGTCCAGTTTTACTGTGCCATTTCATACTGTGAAGTGTTCATCACAGCCATTTAAGGATCGACCGAGGAATATTACATCATTGTATCCTTAGTTGCAACGTATTTTTGTCCTCTTTACTTCACTTCTTAACAGCGGCAAACATTTTCTGTTATCCTTTCCAAGCCTTTCATCCAATTCCAAAGTTATTAATTAGTGATTGTTCATGGCTCCTTTCACAAACACGTTTGGAATCGTTTCTTTCTCTTTTTCTTGCAACCCAATTTATCCCTTTTTTTTTTATTTCCGATTTCAGCTGCGCAAGGTGGGTCCGATTCGAGGCACCAGTGCTGCTCACGAGCAATGAGGCAAAACCCCCCCTCAAACACCACTGTGATGAGGTCATCGGAGACACGCCCACTCAGAGCAGGAAGTGGGCCCCCCGGCATCGCTCTGCTGCCTGTCACCCTTCTCACATGATTCGTTCGGGGGTTTGACCACATTGGTAAAACAGTACTGTACAGATTCTACTCAAATCTTAGGCCTCCATGTAACGGGGGGGGGGGGGGGGGGGAATACACACAAAAAAACAGTTTTGCAGAATTATTTAAAAAGAAAAAAAATGGACAAGGAAAAAGGAAAACTTTTTGCACAGAATGCAAATTGCCTGAAATTCAATTGTCATTTGGTTCATGGAAATGGCTTTATTGTTTTTACTCAAGTGTCTCACTCCTGGGCATGAATTATGAGATCCCCTTGTACTATAAGTATATTTACTTTCCCTCGGTAAATCTCCCCTAAATTCATCCATACCTTCCTCCTCCTTTAGAAAACAACTAATTCCCTTTATCTCACCGTCGCCCTCTTAACTGGCTGTTGGTTGGAAATTATACTTTTTTTGTCAAAAGAAACATTTTAAGAAACTGCAAACACTAAAAATGTATATAATGGTGTACGGTTTTAGTCTCTACAAGAAAATCAGTGCTAAAGCCTGACTAAATAAGTTAACCGCTAACGGTTTTTGACCATGCGTCCATACACACACGCGTTCGACACTTCAGCTAGCAAGTGCATGTGGGAAACGATAACTGACTGTTTTTTGTTTTTTGTTTTTTTTTGTTTTTTTGCAAGTGTCCCATCGGTACTGTTTAGCTTGGTAGCATTGACTCTGTTGACTTAAGAGATGGAAAAGTGTCCTCTCGGAGCTTTCTAGAAGGTGTGTGTGTGCGTGTGTGTGTGTGTGTGTGTAAGACAATCTGTGTACCTTGTCTGTTTTTCATGACATGCCTTCGACTCTTTAAGATCGTGGAGGTACGATAGTGTAGTTGAGCAAGATGTCCTAACCTCATACCTGCTCATTTATGACCTGAATGTCAGCATTCATTGCATAATAACATCTGCTAAGTGACTCGATAGTAAATTGATAATTAATCATCAATTAAGCATTCATTCAGTAATAATCTCAAAGATTTTCATGTAGATAAATGTCACGTTGTTAATGTCAAGTCACAGTGAGCCTGTAACCACTGATGAAGGCCCTTGCATTTGCAGTATTATGAGTGTTACCAACTGGATGTCAGTGGCGACATGCCCGAGAAAACTCACAAGCAGTGCACGGTTAGGCCAGAGAGGCGGAGGTGGTACTCCGTTTGTCTATTTGGGAAGTGAGGCCCAAAACACACACCTGTAATTACCGTGTATCGCCATAGGTGCCGCCAAAGAGTACAAAAAGGAAATCTTCGAGTTTGTCGCTTTAAGAATTGAAACTTGTTATTGGACTTCTGCAAAAAAAGGACTCATCCTGCCGTAACTTTTGCTTTGTGCTGCTCCCTGTCAAACTGTCCTCATACTGTTGTGACGTGAATCCTCACCGTGGCAAGGGCTAAACCCAGTAGGCGTGTGTCTGTGTGTGTGTGTGTGTGTGTGTAAGCGAGACGTTTTCCCCTTTTGTATAATGCCTTACACTTTATGAATGACTAAGCATTGGCAGATCCACAAACAGAGCAGGTTGCAGTTGACGATCGTTTCTGTTTGATGACGGTCATCTGTTTGGCATGAGCGTGTAGTTGTGGATCATTTCAGGTACAACCATTTTTTTTTTTTTTTTAACTTATTTTAGATTGAGGTTGGCTTAAGAAGTTTTGTGCTTCTTGAAGATGGGAGTACTTTCAACTCTGGTCTTTGACAAAAAAATTAAAAGGGTGGTCCTTATTCGCGATAGTTTGTATGTGGTATCTGTTGTCTTGATCTGCCAGTAGAGGGGCAGCGTCTTCTGAGTCGTTCATTTGGCTCCCTGGGGTTAACACGCCTCAGGTTTCCGCCTCGTACCAGAGCAGAGGCTTCGTCCAGTCACGTCTGTAGTTTAGCTTGGAGTTTGGTGGTAATGGCGGTTGCTCTATAGTGAATTTGGTTTTATAAATCTGTTCTTCTGTATGTTCATGTACTTGGGTGTTAGGGATGCGATGGAAAACACAAGTTCTTTAGAGACATGACAAACCAACCAGTTTTTTGTTTTTTTGCCTGACTAGAAGCCTATAATAAACTAGAAGATGTAGATAGTAGGTCCATTCTACCAATAAACGGAAATGTACTTGAATTCATATTCCTATACTACGGCGTAAGGCATTTTATCAGATCGTGTCATTTTACCACAATGAAGTGGTAAACGTCTACTATTAATATAACTGTTGTTATATTAATAACCCTGGACGACGTGCTGTCCCGTTAAAGACGGAGCATGACCACGCATCGATTCACAAGCCACAGTTCTCACTTTACCTCTATCCTCGCCTCTGGGTCTCCTGTGTCATCTAGGAAGTGCATGTGTCCAACTATACTGTTTTTATAAGTGCAAGAGAACCCGAGCAGTCAAATTTTATACCTGTAAGAAAAAGGAAAAAAAAACGAGCATGACGCGTAACGTTGATGCAAAACCAGTGGATTCAAGTACCCGGCGTTGTCATGGCAACGGCTGCCGACGATGGTCGGTTTTGGTCGGTGTTTTTTTTTTTTTCGTTTTCATGCAAGTATTTTGTATCTATATTTGTTATATTTGCGATCATTTTACGTTTTCATCACTGTAAAGCTAGAGAAATTGATATTTTTTAAAATGGAGCTTTCAAATGTATGAGTGTGTTTTGAAATGAATAAAGGAACTGTCTTGGAAACTACAGAGTTCCTTATAGACTATTACGGAATAGGACTACCAATTATGCCAGATCAGTTTGACTGTGGGGTGAGGGATGAATGGTACAAGGAACAGGTTTATTCCATAACACTGTATCTTAATAATGTAAACGCATTTGCAAAGGCTGTTTCTTTTATGTATGTATTTATTTTGTTTGTTTGTTTGTGTTTCTCCTTTTATGTTCAAGACAGATTCACAATGCACTCTATTTTCTCTTTCATGAAAAGGTGGACTTCAGGGGAATTAGTAGTGAATGTATAACTCTTAGTCGTTTGTCTTATTTTCACAGTTCTCATGCTGTGGTTCAAGGTCTAGATAATGGAAAATAATAGAATATCTAATACATTTGAACAAATAAAAACATGTTTTGTTTATTCTCCAATGTTTCATTTGCAATTATATGGGCAATAAAAATGGCTTTGGGTTAACCTGTCCCTGTATATTAATTATTTTGTAAATATTTTGCAATATTGATATCGGCATCACAAATTCTCGATTATGATAACCGATGTTTGTTGAAGCGTTAAATGGGTGAGACTACTATTTAAGGCTATTTAAGGCTACTATTTAAGTCTATTTAAGGCTCTCAAATTATCATTAAGATAGTTGTTTGGTAGGCTTCCTAACCTTCTAGAAGATTTCAATGCCCACAAAAATGTAGCGCGAGGCCAATGCGCCCCCCTCATGTGTTTGTAGTTTGCATCACTTTAGGAGTATAGCTATGGTTTCTATGACTGTAGGAGATAACCGTAAAGCCCTTGAGATGCGTTCTAGTGTAAAGTTAAAATTATCAGTATCATCGACTACTCCGTTCAAGCAAGTTGATTTGCAGTTGAAATATGAAAAGACTTCAATAATGATTATATAATGGAATGCCGCGGCTCTCGGGACATCAGGCGCGTGTGAATGGTACACAACTCCTCCAAGTGACAGGGGGTTTAATCGCTACATATAGGATGTAGTGCGCATGTGCAAACATTTACCCAGGTAAACCCCACCACCATGGCGGCGCGAGGCCATGTGCAGGATCCAAACGACAGGAGACTCAGGCCGATATACGGTAACGTTTCAATGGGAAAAACTACCTACGCGTTTTGTGTTGCCGTGTGTTAACCCTCGCGTCGCATGTCGTAGTGCGGCTTTTCTCCACCACGAGGTTTAGTTCAGGGAAACACTGCGGCCCATGAAGTCGCAGCCCCGAACATTGTTGCCCGCAGCGCCGGATGACAGTGCACCTTATCGGGGTGTCACTGCGGTGACCTCACCCTGATATATAGTCGAACTCCTCTTATTTGTGTTCAATCGACAGGTGTGGTCCAATGGCTGCGGTGTTCGGTTTAGTTAGTGTCCCGCGTTTCGGAGAAGACAGAGTGTGCTTTCTGTGCTAATGCTAGCTGTTTGACAGCTAGCTAACCGTCTATAACAATGTGTTAGCAGCACCCAGTATAGACATGCTGTGTTTTCTATGCTTGTTTAAACATGCTTTGTGCTCTTTGAATGCATGGTTGCACTCGGGTGCTTTTTATGTGTCAGCGGGATGCACATTAGACTCGTGGGTCAGTAGCATTTGATGCATACTTCTGAGGAAACGATGCTAGCAGCTACCTCAGCCCAGTAGTGTCTGTGGTCACTGGCTCGCCCGGTGTCACTTTATTCTTTATTCTTCACTTTGTCATCTAGAGATGATTATAATAACGCAAATGCATGAGTTTCCGCTTTTTAGGACAAGACAATAAGCTTTTGTGTTCACGGTCTGCGCTCTTCGCTATATATTTTACATGGTTGCATGGCTTATGCAGTATTAACATCACTGTACACTACACTAGTGACATGAGTCTTTGTGCGGTGCCATCGCTAAAAAGGTACAATAGATTGGATGGCAATTTTGGAAAAGACGCTTGCTTCAGATGTGCATAGGTGTTCGGTTTTTGCTTTAAAAAATTCCCCGGGATAAATAAAGTATCCATCTATCTATCTCTGTCTTTAATGCAAAGATCTCAACCGTCGGCCTACTTATGCAAAGATTGTTTCAATCGTGAGGGTTTGAATCAGAATTTAGGGCGTCATATTTCATGTTCCGTCCATAATCGCTGAACACAGTGTCTGGCTTCCAGACTATTGTGCTTATCACATATGACACAAAAGTGTCAAGTTTACCGAAGAGAATAGACATGACCACAATGTACTCTCTAGTGCGGTTAAATTTGGCAGACAGCTGTCGTGTGTGTGTGTGTGTGTGTGTGTGTGTGTGTGTGTGTGTGTGTGTACGGGGTGCGTCTGCAGAAATAACAGAACAAATATGACCTGGTGCTCAGAGACAGACCCACTTGTACTATTACTGGAAACATTAAACAGACATTCAGTCATCCTCTGCCATCTCAATCATATGGCCTTTTGATACCAGATGACTCCTACTTACAGTGGTGTCAATGCATTCTGTATTCCCTAGATTACCTTGATAATGGCAACAATAAGATGGCCATTCAGCAGGCTGACAAGCTGCTGAAGAAACACAAGGACTTGCATTGTGCAAAGGTGAGTTGTTGAGCTGTTTACGCCTGAAGAACCCAAGGGATTTCATTTGAATAATTAATAAGTGTCAATCACTTAGCTCAATTTATTTTTAGATGAACCAGCTAATTATTCATATCCCTTAATAACACCACAGTAATACCCGGGTGTTAATCATTAGCTAAGCAACACTGGTTACTGAATAAGATGGTTTATGGGAATTTAAGACCACACTCTAGCTCATATTTTGTTGATAACAATATTGCCAACGACAACAAGAGAAGAGTCCAGTTTGACACCTTTTGAGATGTGGGAATATCCCAAATACACTTCATGTTCCTTGTCTAGAGCAATGCCATACCAGTGTGTTTTGACCATGTTTCCAGTGTACTGGGGGGGGTCAGCGTTCCATCTGATATAGAAATAGTTGTTTTTGTGTTCAGTTGAAGTATTGGGTGTAACCTGAATCTGGTTTCTCCAGGTCCTAAAGGCCATCGGGTTGCAACGAACTGGGAAACAGGATGAGGCTTTTAATTTGGCACAGGAAGTGGCTACGCTGGAGCCCACCGACGACAACTCCCTACAGGCTCTGACCATATTGTATAGGGAAATGCACCGACGTAAGTACCACCGCAGTATTGTGAGCACACACACAGAGGCCGGACTACAGTTGTAGTTTTTTGCAAGGAATAAACCACGACAAGAGAAATGTACTTTGGTGGTTGTTGCCCTGACTCCATCCCTGTGTTACATTATCTTCCAATAGCCGGACATCCTGAAGGAGTTTAATCTGCTTATGCCACAGTTACCAACAGTGATTAGTTATTGGTTACTTTCATCCATAACATTATTGTTTTGTGTTGGGTTTGTAGATCATTGATTTGGATCTGTTAAAAGGCAGAGGTTTCCCGTTTTTGAAAAGTGATGGGCACCCTTGGAACGTTATTGACCAATCCAAATCAAGTATTTAACAATGCTGCGGTAGAATGAGAAATGATGGACACCCTTGGAATGCTATTGAACCTTCAGTGCCAAGGCGTTTACAGTGCTGTGGTATAATGGCAATTTAATTCATAGTTTTAATAATGCAGCTTGCATATACACACAGTCCATAATGTAAATCTGTCGAAACCTGTTGATGAATGTTTTCATATAGATGTGCATCCACATTTTCTGTAATTCTGTGACAATCATGTTCTACTGGGTACCAGGATGCAGTATCTCTCACCCCCCCCCCCCCCCCCCCCAGCTGTATCATCTCAATGTGTTGTGATTGGTCTGGTTTCAGCCGAGTTGGTCACCAAGCTGTACGAGGCCGCGGTGAAAAAGGTCCCCCTCAGTGAGGAGTACCACTCGCACCTCTTCATGGCCTACGCCCGGGTGGGGGAGTACAAGAAGATGCAGCAGGTAGGACAGAACCTGGTCGACCCAGAGCCACCTTGTTGTGTTGGCACAGTTGTGAAAGTGACCCACTGCTGGTGAGGCGAGGTGGGGCTGAACATTCGACCAGGGGGTTGCCGGTTTGATTCCTCGGCTACTCCTTGCTCAGTGTCAAGGCCCTAAGCAACACTGAGTGCGTCTGCGTGTGCGTGCGTGCGTGCGCTTGAGCATGAGCTTTGTGCACAGACAAAGCACTCTTGAGTGACCCAGAGTGTTGTACAAACTCTATATAAAGGCGGTCTATTTTAACTATAGTTGATGTATACAGTTTTATTTCTCTTTTTTTTTTTTACAGGCAGGAATGGCTCTCTACAAGATCGTCCCCAAGAACCCTTACTACTTCTGGTCTGTCATGAGTCTGGTGATGCAGGTCAGTGCAGGCTTCCATCCACTGTAGCATATGCCAACAGTCATCCACACCTGACTATGTGGCTACTGACTATTTTGTGTGTGTGTGTGTGTTTTTGTTCAGGCCATCTCGGCCCAGGATGAGAAGCTGGCCCAGACCATGTTCCTCCCGCTGGCAGAACGCATGGTGGAGAAGATGGTGAAAGAAGAGAAGATCGAAGCTGAGGCTGAGGTGAGGAGATGACACATCATCGTGTTTTACCAACAGGGTGATTGGTCTGTCGGTCAAGTCTGAAGGGACACGCCCACACTTGTGATGTCACAAGTGAAGAGATTTTGATCTTCTCTTGTGTTGTCTTGTTAAAGACACTTGCAGGAGGGTTTTGATGCTGTGATGGTAGAGATGGTTATCATTATTGGTAATTGGATGTGTCTGTGTTGTTGTGTGGCTTCAGGTGCAGCTGTACTTTATGATACTGGAGCGGTTGGGGAAATGTGAAGAGGCCCTCGAAGTGATCAGGGGCCCACTTGGTGGTAGGCCTGTGTGTGTGCGTGCGCCTGTGCGTGCGCATGTGTGTGGGTGCACGTGTGTGCGTTGGTGTGTGTTCACATGCATTATTACGGGTACACTACAAAAGAGTCTTACCATGCCACGCTGTGTGCTTCTGTATCTCCCCGTAGATAAACTGACCAGTGAGTTACAGAGCAGAGAAAACAAGTGTATGATGCTGTACCAGCGACTACAGCGTTGGCCAGAGGGCAATGCCCTGGCCAGCAAGCTGCTGCTCAAAAAGTATGACCCCCCCCCCCCCCCCATTAGGCTGTACCACTCACCTTCATGCTCACATGTCATCTACTGCCTGCTACTTTGTCGTGTGTATTGAGTGTTGTTCTTCCTCCTGTGGCGCTTTAGCCCCGACGATTGGCAGTTCTACTCCTGTTACTTCGACTCCCTCTTCCACCTGATTGACCAATCGTGGAGCCCGCCAGAGGAAGGAGAACAGTGAGTAGTGAGGGAGGCGGGCCGCGTTTCTCTTCTGCTTGATGTGTTTTTGGAAATGATGAATTGGGTTTATTTTGAGGTAATGGAACTTGCTGATCCTATATACAGTAATTGCCTGTCCCAGATAGTCTTCCTTTGTTCACCGTGACCCCTTTTTTAACACTAATTTAAGAAGCAGAGTTGGTAAGCTGTTTGCTTGGCTGGTTACGTGTTTGCCAAGTAGAGTTGTGTATGTGGATGCATTTAATACGCCGACAGTCGCTATGTTATGACACGCCTCAAGCCCATTGCCCATTATTGTGCTCGGTAAATTGCCTTTGTGCTGTGGCAGTATGTTATTTGTTGGCTGCGATATGTGGGGGGGAAAAGTCCCCGGATTAATTAACAAGTGGATGACCGCATTTTATTCTTTAGAAACTTTCTAGCTCAGATATTTTTAGTTAATAGCTGCGGTAGAAATGTGACATAGTGCTTGCTTAAGCTCAACAACAGCCCAGACTTCAGATGCACCAACAAAATGGTGGACTGCGTAACGGATCCCGTAACACGGCTCTACCGTTCTCGTCCCCCCCCCCCCAGCTGTGCGGAAGGCGTCGTCCATCACACGGTGGCGGAGGCCGTGGCCTTCGTGGAGGAGCGCATCAAGGCGGAGGACAACAAGGAGACCCGGCAGCTGCGGGGCCCCTACCTGGCCCGCCTGGAGCTCATCCACCGGCTGAGGGAGAGGGGCTGCCCCGAGGAGGCCCAGCTAGGTACACCGTCCCCCCTTAATACGGGCCCTTTGTTGTAGCACCAGATGTGAGGTGAATTGGTCACTGCGGGCCACTTGTGACATCACAAATGGGAGTATCGAGGAAATCAACTCCCTGGTGGATTTTACGGACTTGTGGGCCGGGTTTGGGCCTGTCCACCCTACAGCTGGGGGGAGTCTCGCACTTGTGATGTCACAGGTCTAATGTAGCTCTTGTGCACAGGGGAACCCTGGGAGTTGATGGTGCAGTTCTTCAGCCAATTTGGGGACAAGCCCTGCTGCATCACGGACCTCAAGTTGTACCTGCACCTGCTGTCGCCCGATCAGCACCTCAAGGTCTCCCATCGCTGCTCTCTCGCACTCTCCATCCTCCTCCGTCCTCCTCCGTCTGTCACTCTCTTCATCACATTATATGTTCACTCTCTTCATCACATTATGTGTCTCTCTGGCCCCCTCTCTTACACACAAACACACGCAGATTCATACCGTCTCTCTTTGTCTCACAGACACACACAGTCTCTTTGTCTCCCTCACACTCGTTCATTCACTCTTCTCTTACTCACTCCTCTCACTCTCCCCTCACTTTCTCCCCACTCTCTCATTTCTCTCTCCCTCTGTCTCTCAATATATTCCCTTCTATCTCCGTCTGTGTCTCTACTTCTCTGCATCCAGAGACCCAAGCCCCCCACACACACACACACACATGCACATGCACACGGTGTCATGCTGAAGCCCTGCTCTAAAGTGTGTGTGTGTGTGTGTGTGTGTGTGTGTGTGTGTGTGTGTGTGCGTGCATCACTAGTTCATCGGTGGGCTGGGCGAGGCGGTGCCTCTCGGCGAGGAGGAGGGCAGCTGCGTGTTCCCCGAGGACACCAAGGCCCTGCAGAGGCACCTGTGCGTGTGCCAGCTGGGCCGGGCGCTGGGCCTGCACCACGCGCTCAGCACCGAGGGGAAGCTGAGGGTCATCCGGGACCTCAAGGCCCACTACCACCACGGGCTGAAGTTTGGTGAGTCCCGGTTGACTGGTGTACATGGAACCCTGGCTGAAGAGAAGTGTTAAGGCTGGGTTATGGTTCAGCGTAGGGATTACGTGGTGATCACGCAATGGCCACGCAGTTGCTCGGACGCAGTCATGAGACCGTGATGGTTCTGCGTGGGGTTTATGTGTCGAAATGCAATTCAATGCCACACCGGTAGAGGGACCAGAATGACCATTCTGGTCGTTACATACGGATTACTAGCTGGTAAAAAAAAAGTTTACAGAAATGAAGGCAAAAGTTATATATATATAATATATATATATATATATATATATGTTGTCACCAATCAATTGAAGCATTTATCACACCGTAGCGGTGTTTACGAGTGGAAACCGGAAAAGCGGTCTCCAGCTAATGTAGTTAGCGGACCAATCACAGCCAAAGCCGCTGCGTTGGTGTTGCGTCGCCTCGACACGCGTCTAGGATTTTTGGGAGGTGCACGTCAGGCCCTTGTGTTGGACGCAAGGGGGACGTAAAGGGTCCGTAACCCCCCCCCAGCGTTGCGCCAACGCGGAAGCATAAATGAAGCATAACCCAGCCTTTAGTTATCAAGTTGTGGTCCAAGATTTGTTTCACCAAGCGTCGAAACTTATCTACAGAAGAAGATAACAGTGGGAAGTCTTCTGTAGTCCAAAAAATGTGGTATAGTGATGTTATCTAATCTCTTGTGTTCAAAACATCACATACAACCTTGTTCATAGCAAAGTCTCAGTGAAAGTCTCTCTAAATGAATCAGTAAGGCTCACAATACAAGCCATACAGACCTGAAAATAGCTTCTTCATTTTTTTTTTACACTTCATTTCCCTTGTAAAATAAGTGAGTGTTTGTGTGTCCCAACAGGCGCCACGGCCCTGAAGACGGAGCTGCAGTTCTCTGACATGTACTGTCTGATGGCCGCGCACGTCTACGTGGACCTCTGGAAAGAGACCGGTCAGTGTCCCCTCTTCAAACGCCCTTGTCGTCGTCGTCCTGCCCTACTTGTCTCCATCTGGCATGTTTAGTTTGTTCAATTATTTAGCTCACTCCATCTTTCTTCCTCAGTTTGTCTTTTTTTGGACTTTCTCAAAAAGGAACAAAGATTGAGAGAGAGAGACTTCCTTCTCAATCTCTGTTCCTTTTTCTGTCTTTCTCGATCCGTCGTCGTGTCCGTGTTCCCCATCGCGTCGTCTGTGCCGTTCCCCACCGCCACCGCCACCACTACCACCACCACCACCACCAGGCGAGGAGTCCATGGCCTGGCAGTGTGTGGGCCTGCTCCAGGAGGGCCTGGCCCACTCGCCCTCCAACGCCCAGTTCAAGCTGCTGCTGCTGCTGCTCTACTGTCACCTGGGGGCCTTCGAGCCGGTGGTGGACCTCTACTCCAGCCTGGACGCCAAGCACGTGCAGCACGACACGATAGGGTCAGCGCCTGCACACGCGCACACGCGCGCGCACACACACACAGCAAAAATATACACGCTTAGCATCGGAGCAATATAACTAGTACTGGTACATTTTATGTTTCATTTTTCTTTTATTTATTTTTATGAAAAGTGAAAATATCCCCTCTCTTATTTTTAGGTATCTGTTAACTCGTTATGCCGAGTCTTTGGGTCAGTTTGCTGCAGCCTCCCAGTCCTGTAATTTTACCCTCAGGTTTTTCCACTCTAACCAGAAAGATGTAAGTCCATCCAATGTCCAGCCATTACTTTTTTTTGTTTTGTCTTTTATTTTTTTATTTTAGAAGCTTTACTAGGAAAGGCATCGTTGAACGATATGTAGACATGTGTCCTTATCCAGATGTGTACTGTTGTTAAATTTACATTAATGTCAATGTTATGTCTCTCCTTAACATCTCGCCATGTATTCATCTTTTGGTTTCTTTTGATATACACTTGTCTCTTTTACTTTATCATTTCCTGTTTATTTCTCATCTTCTCTGTTGTCCGTGTGTGTGTGTGTGTGTGTGTGTGGCTCCACCAGACCTCAGAGTACATCATCCAGGCTTATAAGTACGGGGCCTTCGAGAAGATACCGGAGTTCATTGCTCTCCGCAGCCGGCTCAACCAATCGCTGCACTTCGCTCAGGTTCGCACGGAGAGGATGCTGCTAGACCTCTTCCTGGAGGCAGACATGTGAGGAATAGTAATGCACTAACTCACTCACTCATATGCACTCACTCACTCACTCACATCCACCCTTGTTGAATTTCATCAATGGAACAACAACATCTAAACGACCTCAATTTAGGAACAGCATTGAAAATCATTTGAATAGTTGACAACCATCTAAGCTAGTCTAAGCTACCAGAGCTACTAGACTATGCGTGAGGAACAGATGGCTGAATCAAGCTGTTCTCATCATGTTGAACAACACATTTGGTCGGGTAGTGGCATTCTCCCACAGGAAGAGGCTCTCTGTTGACGTGTGTCTGCTGTACTGTGTGTCTTTCGACAGCGTGTTGAGTCTGGAGGAGAGTGTGAAGTCTATGGGTCTGTCCCCAGAGGAGGATGACATCCCCTGGGACACCCTGAGGGACAACCGAGACCTCACGGTCCTCACCAGCTGGGATCCTAAAGATAGGTGGGTGCTTTCATTTTCCCTTTTTCGAGGTGCGCAGATGCTCGCCTGCAGGCTGACAAGGCCTGTTGCTTGAGGTCGCGTTTCCTTTAGGGTTTTTTTTTTTATTACCTTCGAATTGAAGTTGCTTTGAAATCATGTTTTTTTTTTTTTTCTTTGTCGTGTCGTTCACCTATTCCAGCATTTGCAACAAAGCATGGATGCACATCCCCTAAAAGAAAAACTTCCTCTACAGCTAATTATGGACGTATTATTTTTAGGTGTGATGACAACTTTTGAAACCCGGCATAAACGATAATTCTACACGCTGGAACTTCTTAACTTTGATCCAACAATATGACTCCCTTCTTCCCCCGCCTACATACAGACTTTAACTGCCATATGTTGAAAATGTTATCACTATAAATCCCAGTTTAGCTTTCAACATTACCTTGAAATGAATGAATTTAACATTGACGTGCCGTTTTCATGTTTGACAGAACCAAGCATGAAAATCATTTGAATATTTCAATGATAAAAAAAAAAATCATCAGCCATCAGCTTGATTCAGCCATCTGTTCCTCATGCATTGTCTAGTTGCTCTTATCGCTAGACTGATGGTTCTCAAACCCCCCCCCCACACACACACACACACACAACCACCACCACCACCACCACCCCCAGGTCTCTGACGGAGGAGAACCGACGCGCCTCCATGGAGGAGGAGTGCGTCTGGCTGCGGATGCGCTCCCTCACGCTGCGCCTCCTGGCGGCCCTGGCCGCGCCGGGCCACGCCCACCCGCAGCAGAACTCCCTGGGCAACGAGAACGGCGTGGGGGACAAGGCGTCGGTGGCGGCCGGCCTGTACTCGCAGCTGGAGCAGACCCTGCAGAAGGCCGCCTGCATGTCGGAGAAACGAGCACAGGTGGGGATCCTGCAGCCGGGCCAGGAGGGGCTGTTTGTTATTTTGGGGCTGGTGCAGTACACATTGTTTTGTGTATTCATGTTTTAATTGGGGAAGCATCTTTTGTGTTTCACAATGAAGGCCCAGCCCTGAGTGAGCAATAGTTGATGTCCATTTTGGACAACTTCCTTTTGTTGTCTAAAAGAAACTGGAATAGACACGGCAACGTGATCTCGAGATCGGGATGGCCTCACAAAGCTAGCCACGTGTAGCAGCGCAGTTTTTCTGTCGCACCCGAAAGGTCCTGGGTTCGATTCCCAGTGTCCACAGTCGAACCCGTAGGCGCCCTTGAGCAAGATTCCTCAATGCCTACCTGATGCTTAATGACATGCATCTTAATTGCTTTGGATAAACCCCATTTGCACTAAACAGATACATCGTCAAACATATTTTCATGCGTTCCCAGTTCACTTGTGTTTTGTTCAGTTTATTGTAATTACGGCTCTCTAACGCTGGTGTTGCTGTGCTGTGTCGTCTCCAGTATCCATTCCTGGGCCCCCCGTCCACGCGGCTGGCTGCGGCTCTGGCCTGTGGGAGCTGCCAGTGTCAGACCTCAGCTCTGCAGCTCATCGTTCATCTGCAGGAGCTGGAGACCATGGGACTGGGTGAGACACCGCCGGCGTCTCTCATATGTGTTGGGCAGCCGCGGCCTACTGGTTAGGGCTCCGGACTTGTAACCGGAGGGTTGCCGGTTTGAACGCCGGCCAGTACGAACGGCTGAAGTGCCTGTGAGCAAGGCACCTAACCCCTCACTGCTGCCCGAGCGCCGCTGTTGGCAGCTCACTGCCTCGGGATTAGTGTGCTTCACCTCACTGTGTGCTGAGTGTATTTCCACTAATTCACGATTGGGTTAAATGCAGAGACCAAATTTCCCTCACGGGATCAAAAGAGTAATTCTTCTTCTTATTCTGTTGTCTGTAGACATATTTTGCGATTTAATAATAATTTTTATTTTTCAGTATATTTTTTGCTGATTGTTATTTCACATATTTTAATAGGAATTAGGGATGCACCGATACCAGTATCGGGTATCTGGCCGATACTTCATCAAAATACTCGTATTCGTTTTTAATTGCCGATACCACGCACCGATACCACTATGCCAGTAGCCTACATCAAACCGCCCGTATGCAGAGATGAGTTGTCCTACCTAACTAACTCGGGGGAGATGATGAGCAGAAACTCGGAGATTCTGCCAAAGGCTTGTGTGTGTGAAAGTTCGCTGTGAAAAGACGTAACACTAGGCTAAGTCATGTCGGCGATTTGGGCATATTTTAAGATAAAGCGTCATCCGGCAGAGTGTAAGATCTGTAATGCTACGGTGTCGAGAGGCGGAAAGGAAAGTACTTCCTTTAATACAAGCAATCTGATAAAACATCTTAAGACGCACCATAGTGCTTAGTACACAGAGTTCACTAATGCTAGCGGCGTAAGACCGAAGCAGCCAACCTTATGACGTCTTGCAAAAGCGAGAGAAAATGTCCAAAGACAACTCACGGGCAATACAAATAACAGAGGCACTTACTCACTTCATAGCGCTCGATGATCAGCCACTTTCAGTTGTTGATAATGTCGGATTTCGCCATCTTTTAAAAGTGCTAGAGCCCATATATGAGATTCCCAGTCGCCTCTACATCACTGATGTGATGTTGCCAAAGGTGTATGATAAAGTGAAAGATCACCTTGACGTCATTTGACAACATAGTTCGTTGATTTGTTTATCCTTTCTGAAGAAACATGGGAATAGTGCCACATGGTTTGTGTACTTGAAAGAAGGATACTTTTGATAACTGAAACGTGATAATGTGCTTATTAAGCAATAGTTCTGATCACTTTTTGTGATTATTTTTGTTGTTATTCGCTTTATCTGGTTATATTTACATTTTGTCTAATGTGATGGCATTTTGTCTTTGAAGGCTTTTTTGTTAAAACCAGAAAGCTCTGTTTAGTTTTGGCTTGGAATAGCCTGTTCATTTGGTATAGCCTTACTAAAGGCTTGACATAATCTTCAGAGGAGAAAATAAAATCTGCCTTCAAATGAATTGCACTTCTTTCATAGAGATCAAATCTAGAAAGTATCGGTACTCGGTATCGGCAAGTACACAAATAAAAGTATCGGTATCGTATCGGTTTGTAAAAAAGTGGTATCGGTGCATCCCTAATAGGAATGATATTTTTCTTCTTCAATGTATATGGTTGTGACAGCCAAATCTCTTGGTTTGATAGAGGACATCATTTCTTGTTATAACATCGTCGGCCTTTCCGATCCAAGTGTGTCAATTCTAATGTGGGGTTTCCTGTCGCCTTGTGTCTAGATGAGTCAACAGAGCTTCAAACCCGGATCTGCAACACTTTTAAATCTTTAGTAATACAACTTCAAGGTATGTAATACGTTTCGGTCTGCGCGTTCACAGTAAACACCGTTCCTCATTTTGAACCGCAGACCGGCATTCGTGTCAACATTCGACTGACGTTATACACCAATGGTCTCATTTGTTGTATGTTTGTTTCCCCCCCCCCCCCCCCCAGAAATGTCAAATAAATGCAAAGGCGACCTTTTGGAAATGAAAGACAGCCGTTTGAAAACCCAACCCTCCTTATTAGAAAACCTAGTCTTCTTCCTTGAGGTGAGACATTCCACCCTGATCACGTACGGTGCGTCTCCCGTACCCTTGTGTCAGCATGTTCAGGGGGAAGCCGCTGTTAACCCGTGTGCGTGTGCGTGTGCGCGTGTGTGTGTGTGTGTGTGTGTGCGTGTGTGTGTGCGCGCCCCCTCTGCTGCAGACCGTGTGTGTGGTGCTGTGGGTGGCCAGTCACTGTGCTAAGGTGATACGACCACTCAAGGCCAGTCTACAGAAAAAGAAGAAGAAGAAAAAGGACACCAACACGGCACCGGTAACACTCCTCGTCTCACTCTGGTCACTCCTTCACACTTATCTCCCCCCTCCGCGTTGTGTCTTTCACTCTCATGTACATCGTTGGTGTTCATTTTCGGCCGAGACACCATGTAGTTGACTTAACATGATAATGGACTGTAACCCCCCATCCACATTGCGTGAATGCCCTGCTGCATATGTGCAAAGGATTACGGGACGCAAGGTCTTAATGGTTTGGTTTAAGGGGTTGGAACGAAGGAGGATGTTTGTCTTGCCGATGAAATAATGGTTACGTCGTTTACAGTCCCGACCTCGACACTTTGATCCGACAAACGACATTCGGTGAAGTTCTGGAGGAATCGCCTTCAGTTTTGATTTCATGATTAGAAGTGCATACCGCCTGCTGCTGCGCTAGCTTCAGTGAGCCGGGTCCAATGGGGAGATGGCCTGGATTCACAATTATGGTCTGGTGGGCAGGTGCCCCCGAATGAACGCCTCTGGCAGGCAAAATAAACGGCCTCTAAAAGTAGCTGGTCCTCACGCCTGCGGGCCGCGGTCTCTCTGCGGCGCAGCCCGCCGTGGTGTGTGGGTTCCAGGCGCTGACGGGAGGCCTCCAGGGCGTGGTCGGCCAGGTGCTGGAGCACATCAAGACCCAGGAGACGGGGCTGACGGCTCTCAAGCTGGCCTCGCTCACCTTGGAGCCACACACGCAGGTAAACACGCACGCACGCACGCACACACACACACAGGTATACACGCACGCACGCACACACAGGTACACGCACACACAGGCACACACACGCAGGTAAACACGCATGCACGCACACACAGGTAAACACGCATGCACACGCATGCACACACAGGTACACGCACACACTGGCACACGCACACACGCACACACACAGGTACACGCACGCACACACACACAGGTACACACACACAGGTACACGCACACACACACACACACGCACAGGTAAACACACACACACACACACACACAGTGTGCAGCTGATGGCGCCGCTGATGCCATCATTAATTTTGGGGGTTGTTTTTTGCAAGTTTTTTCTTGGCTTACCTACTTTTCTTGTTCAATCATGATGCTGGTACGAATGATTACAGTAATTATGATTAATAATGATTATAAGGATGAGGACTGTCAGAAGGATGATGCTCATCCTAATGATGGTGATGACTGATGAGAATGTATCATGTTATGACTGTTGTTTATGGCGTTGTCCCGCAGGAGGAGGAGGCTTTTATCAGGGCTGGTATGGACAAGGTGCACAGTAGTTACTTGCGCTCGCTGCAGGAATTGGGAGATCTGCTGAAGAGGAGAGCGGAGACGCTAAAGACCCTCAAGATCTGACACGCCATCGCCGTCCACCGCCCCGATCACCATTGTTGTTGTTGTTGTTATTATTATTATCATCATGTTCCCCTCCCGCCCACCCGCCATCTGGTGCACCCCCACCCCCCACCCCCAGCCCCACACCACTGTCTCTTTTATGTTTGATCATCGTTTACACCACATCCACCAGCTCCTTAACACCCCCCCCGACACAAACCACAGACGTTTCGGTCTAAATCTCCTCCTCCTCCTCCACTTCCACGTCTCATCAAGTGGGGGCCGCCCGCGCCCCGCGTAGCACAGCAGGATCTCGTGAAGTGCCCTTGGATAACGGACACGGCAGTTCCGAAGTTAAAATACAAAAACAAACAAACAAGTAACCATAGCAGCGAAAAAAAATAGATGATTATAAAAAAATAAAAAAAAAGAGAGCAGTTTTAGATTTAACGACTTATAAATTATTGTACATAGTCCGCAGAGATAAGCCTCACCGCCATCGATCATCAACTCCTCTTTGACTGAATGGGAATCGAAAGAGAATAAAACCACTATTTCCATTGTATGTTAGTTAACACGCACCCCCCCCCCCCCCCCCCCCCCAAATCTCCTCCATTGTGATTTTTTTTCTCCCTTTTCCAGTTATTTTGTGACTGAGGTTAGTCCCCCTTTTTTAGCTGCTCACACAGGCGTCCTCCATCGGCACGGTTCCTTGTCCTACACGCAGGTGTGGTAGTTTGAATCCAGACGGCACTATTTTATATCCGCATCACAGACGAGGCGAGAGGCCACGGCCGCGGGACCTGAGACTGAATTCACGTGGTTACGTTTTTTTTTTTTTAAGTTTTAATAATTTTTGCGCTATGCATTTTTTTTTTTGTGTGGTCGTTTTTGGTATCGCGAGAGGATCACTCGTGTTTTGTAGTTTCAGTATTATAACCAAATTTATTGAAGCGTACAAAGTCACCACGAATGAGTGAGTGAATGAAAACAGGATTACAGCTGCATTTCTCTCTTGCCCCCCAATCCCCACCCCAGATAGACAGGTTTCAACATCGAACATCCGTCAAAATCTTTTATATTGCACTTCTTCCCAAGTGAGTTGAAAGTGTCGTAGGAGGATACGGTTAAAGGCGGCTTGTGACCCTGTCATCGCGAATGCTCCAGAAACACATTGCCTACATTACCTACTGAGCCATTTTAAGTACAAGGTGTGTCAATGCAATAGAAGACATGTGGATGTTGACGAACTGTGAGACGGCGTGCGCGTATATATATATATATTTAACAATCAATGACAATGAGGTTCAAAAGAAATGTCAACACATGCTAGGATTAAAATAAAACCAAGTGCCTGTGTTGTCGATGCGTGTCCCTTTTCCAAGCCCCCCCACGAAGCAAGTGCTTTTGATTTCATCAGCCATTTCAATTTAAAAAAGTTCATGTCTGTTTTTTCTACAAAGACGCAATGCAATAGAGGTAGGTTTTTAATCACTCTTGGTTGGCTCTTTGCTTTTGCACTAAACTGCCATAACGAGTTATTGTGTTTTCCACGGATATTTCATCATTGGACCTAATTTGTAAATAGATTTGACGGTGGTACATTCACTAAAACTGCTGCAGTAGAAATCCCATTGGTTGTGTTGTTATGTTTTGCCTCCCACCCTCCCCCCTTTTTAAAATGGACACCATGTTTAGGCCCCCCAATCTTGGATCAGTTTGTGAAAAAAATAAAAGCGCTCAAAGATAATTATCAGCAGGATATCTAAGAAACTAAATTGTCCAGTGAAATCCATGCGACAGCATGACAAAGCAAAGAGGTCACAGCGTGTGCATTCTGATGAACCCAATACACCGAGAACTCTGTGTCTTCAAGTTAAACGGGTATTTTCTGTGTTGAGCAACACAAAAGTAATGATAATCTGAAGTTATGATACCACGCTCTTGTCTCCTATTTGTATACAGCACAGATGTCTTGCTAAACATGCCTTTTTTTTTGGCTTCTGGCCCACCCGGTTACCTGTTTGGCTGAGAAAGTTACAAGTTTTTGTTGAAGTTTAGAATGTCGGTTGACATTTTGGAGTGTCATCTCACCCTTTCATTCTTTTGTTAGAAAATGGAAAACAAAAACACTGGAATGTCAAAGCTTTTTTTAAATAAAATTAGTAAATATAACTTGTTTCTTGAATTTTTCATGTCTCCGGAATAAGAGAAAATAAGTTGTGATTGTCAAGGGATAATCAACCATTCAATTACATTTATTTAATAGTTTAATAGCCTAGTGAACTAATTACATTAAACAGACATAATTAAAACAATTTCACTTAACAAAATCGAGGTCAGTAACCATTACTGGCCTGTAGGTGGTAGCATCACCCACAAGGTGAATGTGACTCGGCAACTAACAACAAATGAAGAAGCGGTTCGCTGAAGTTGTTTGGTAAACGGCGAGATCTCCGGTCGTCTGGTATCGCGAGACTCTTAAACAATAAACAATTGCCAAAACATGACAGTAAATATTGGGTGAAACGTTTGTTAATTGTTAGTGGTTATGGTCATGGGTTTATTATTTGTAACTTGTCTTCATGTGTGTGTGAAGGCTACCGGTCGAATGTCGTAATACAACCCAGTGTTGTTGTTTTTTCCAAAATTAGATTCTTTAGTATAACCCAGAGTGGTCTGCTGATCATTCTGCTAACCGCGTTGCTGACCAATATTTTAGTTTTTGTTTTCTCAAAAAGGGTGTCATTTCGTTCGTAACTCATGAGTGTGTCTCTGGTTGTTATCCGTTTGGAATTAGCCGACCAGTCTCCTTCTCCGGAGGGTTTCCAGTATTCTGCCGGTGAGTTTCCCTAGCTTGGAGTTAGCATCAAGGTTAGCCTGGGCTACTAGCCCAGGAGAACCAGGCAGGTTCTCACGTCATAAGAGTCGTTATGTCCCTAACAGGGAGGGTTAAATAAAGAGAAATGTTTAACTTAGAAGATAAGCCCAGCTTATTGTATTTTAGTCACATTCATTCTTCTCCTGAACCTTCCCAGCGATTCACCAGTATCCCGCAGATGGTTGCTAGAGTCGGGATAGTTCTGTCTGTAAACACCCTAAACAATAGCACACTCTCAATGCATTAACTGTGCTAGCATGTACTGGCAAGCCAAATAAGCGTTGAACACCATAATGACACACCTTGACCCACCAGCTACCATACCTGAGACCCATCACGCCTCTCTTCCCTGTGTGTCTGTCCCCGTCACAGTGGACGGTATGTCAGAGAAGAACCTGCAGGACAAAGCTCTGGGCCTCGCCCAACACACCCTAAGTGGAAAGACAGAGCTGGAGCGATCGGCCATCATACACCAACATATCGGCAGCAGAGCTATGGGGGACATGGTCATTGAGACGTTTGAGCCCAATCCAGGTAGGCATTCATCCATCCATCTGTCCATGGATGATGACATTGTAGCGTTTGTATACAAGTCGCCCAAGTTTTAAGCAGAACCTCCTTCCCAACCGTGTTCCCACAGACAGAGGAGGAGGTGAGGACGGTGAGGGCCAGGGGGGTGCCAGGGCGGACCCGAGCGGCACAGAGGACACCCAGAACAAGGCTGGGGAGACGGGCCAGGCGCCAGACTCCCCCTCCAAAGAACTCCCAGAGCAGATCTCCTTCTTCAGTGGAAACCCCTCGGTGGAGATCGTCCACGGGATCATGCACCTGTACAAGACCAAGTGAGTCGCTGCACCCAGGCTCGTGTTTCACATTTAACGTCGCTTGCTGTGTCTGAAGGGAACACGAGGAAAAGCATTCATTTTATCATCTGAAGAAAAGACAACCCCAGTGTCTGTGTATTTCCGAAGCTACGTCCTGCAGAGATTTCACATTTGTACTTTAATGTGACAAAGGACTCAATTGTAACGATGATCAGAACCCAGTCGGACTCATTTAGTCATGTGATCCCCGGTGACGACGCAGTAAGATGACGTCGCTGACGGAGGACGTGAGGCGCAGCGCCATGCTGTGTATCCTGACCGTCCCGGCCACCATGACCAGCCATGACCTCATGAAGCTGGTGGCGCCCTTCAACGACGTCATGGAACACATGAAGATCATCCGAGACTCCACCCCCAACCAGTACATGGTCCTCATCACCTTCAGAACGCAGGTGAGGCTTGAGGCTTGGGTTCTGCCGTGGGTGCATTCTCGCCCCACTGGGAATCAATACCCCCTAACCCTGGTGCCTTACATCGATGCATGTGCTCAAATGAAAAGGTTAAAGGTCGAGTGGCGCATCTCGTAGGTGTGAGACCACAAACATTCTGTCCATAACATCTTTCCCCCTCTGTGATGTCACAGGAGAGGCCCTTCCTGTGTCAGTTGTGACATCACAATAGTGTAGATTTTGTAATGGCTAATCTACATC
The DNA here is from genome assembly GCA_036785325.1 of Urophycis tenuis. NCBI lineage: Eukaryota > Metazoa > Chordata > Actinopteri > Gadiformes > Phycidae > Urophycis > Urophycis tenuis. Next base: position 2,364,024 of record JAXIVH010000025.1, on the reverse strand, counting down.
CTGCCGTTTTAATGCCTTGCTCTACCAGTTGATCGAGACATTCTGATGAATGGGATACTTTTTGTATCATTAATCATGTGTGTTTAGTGAACTTCTCAATGCCATGTCTCTGTTTGTTTGTGTTGAACAGGCAGACGCAGACAGCTTTTATACAGCCTGTAATGGCCGCCAATTCAACTCCATTGAGGAAGCAGTGTGCCAGCTGGTTTATGTAGAGCGGGCTGAGGTCATCAAGTCAGACCAGGTACGTAGCACTTTGACCACTCAAGTCTACTGTGTATCTATATATATATATATATATATGTATATATAGGGCAAGTGAACACGCTGACTGAAATGTATTTAATACTTTATCACGATGCCCCCTGTATGGAGACACTAGTCTCATGCATTGCTCAGGTGTGATTTTGGCCCATTCCTCCACACAAACCGTCTTCAAATCTTAAGGGTTCCGGGGCCTCTTCTATGGACTCTGATCTTCAGTTCTTTCCATAGATTTTCAGTTGGATTCAAGTTGGGTGATTGACTAGGCCATTCTAACAGCTTTATTTTCTTTCTCTGAAACCAATTGAGAGTTTCCCTGGCTGTGTGTTTGGGATCATTGTCTTGCCGAAATGGCCACCCTCATTTCATCTTCAGCATCCTGGTAGATGGCAGCAGAGTCTTATCAAGAATGTCTCAGTACGTTTGTCAATTCATCCTTCCTTCAAGTCTGCCAGTACCATATGTTGAAAAACAGCCCCACACCATGATGTTCCCACCTCCAAACTTCACTCTAGGTGGAGTGTTTTTGGGGTGACGTGCGGCGCCATTTCTCCTCCAAACATTGTGTGTGCAATGACATCCAAAGAGTTCACATTTGGTCTCATCAAAGAACATCATTTCACCATAAACCGGTTGTCCTAGAGCAACACTCTTCTGACTCTTCTTTTGACTCCTCTGTCAGACATCTTGCGAGGAGCACCTGGCCGTGGCCCGTTTATGGTGAAACCATGTTCTTTCAACTTCCGGATGATGGCCCCAACAGTGCTTACCGGAACATTCAGAGGTTTTGAAATACGTCTGTAACCAACGCCACCAGTGTGTTTTGCAACAATAAGATTGCAACGGTCTTGAGCGAGCTATTTGCTTTTCCCCAGCAGGAGATGCCCAGAGTGTGTCACCTTGGTAATGAGAAACCTTTTTATAGGCCATCAATTAGGACTAAACCAGCGGATATTCATTTGCAGGGGGTGGGATTGCTTTCTAAATGCTGACAGATTTCAGCTGGTTTCTTGGCTCTCCATGCCTTTTTACACCTCCTTTTCTTGATCTGTTCAATACTTATTCCCTGTGTCAATCCACTTTATTACACATAACTTCATTTATGTACATATATGTTTAGATTTCTTTGTATGTGTGGATTATACTGCTGTAGTTAGACCCTACTTCCCAAGGTAAATCCTCTCTTGAAATTTGAAGTTGCTATTGATATCTGCAGTATGATGTTCGCACTTGATATGACTGCTGTCTTTAAAAGACACGAGCTCAGCCACACTCAGTCTTTTTGCCATCTGAGAAGTGGCGATACAGAGATGTTCCCCTTCTCGATTCCCCCGCGGAGACACTAACACCACATCCTGCATACGCACCCCCTACACCCACCAGAGGATCTATCAGCGTTTTCCCTCCGCCCTGTCCCCGTTCCTCTTCGACCCCCCCCACCCTCACCCCCTCACCTCCTCACCCCGCGCCCCCGCAGGGAGCCAGCCTGCCGGTGATGGAGCTGACGGAGCTTCCCAAGTGCACCGTGTGCCTGGAGCGGATGGACGAGTCGGTGAACGGGGTGCTCACCACCCTGTGCAACCACAGCTTCCACAGCCAGTGTCTGCAGCGCTGGGAGGACGCCTCGTAAGTACCTCAGCCCAGTACCTCAGCCCAGTACCTTATGCTGTTAGGGTCGTCTCACAAATCAGGCTTGGATTAGCCATGTCTGATGGCGGACAAGCTCAAATCTGGGGGGAGGGTTGCTTCAGATTTGTTGAGACCAATTGTGTTCCTTAAAGTTTTTTGTTAAAGTTCCTTCAGATCAGTGCAACCCTGCTGATGCTGTTGGCCACTCCCATCTGATGTTTAAATGCTTAGCCTAGCAGTGTCTTCTCTGTGGTTCCTGCTGGCGTATTGCATTCTGTAGTTATGGATTCTGGGGGGGGGGGACAACAATGACAGTAGGGCTTCTGGTTGCGTCCCCGCAGTAAGAGACTCATCAGTGTTTTTGTTGAACGGCGATCTGTGTTGGTGTCTCTCTCCAGGTGTCCCGTGTGCAGATACTGTCAAACGCCGGAGCCCGTTGAGGAGAACAAGTGCTTTGAATGCGGCGTGCAAGAGGTATTCAACACTTATTCAACACGTTTCCTTTATTGGTCAAAGTGTGATGATCTTCCCCAGTACATCTCCTTCTATCGTCTTCTAAGATGTAGATGTCATCAGCGGTCACTTTCAGACAAACGATTTAAGCAAGCCCCAAAACTACTCCTGATGTCCTTAATCGCCACAACGAGGCGTTCAAGGATGCCCTAGGGCTTAGAAAGCGTAAACGTCGGGGCGTCGAACCCACAACCCTTTCTCAGTCAGCTGCCTTGCCCCCCCCCCCCCCGTGCAGAACCTGTGGATCTGCCTGATCTGCGGCCACATCGGCTGCGGCCGCTACGTCAGCCGCCACGCCTACAAGCACTTTGAGGAGACGCAGCACACCTACGCCATGCAGCTGACCAACCACCGCGTGTGGGACTACGCCGGAGGTACAGCGCCGCCGCCGCCGCCGCGGGGGACTTCTGTCGGGACGGGCTGCTTTCTGAATGGGGGTCGGCGGTGGTGTGACGGTCACGCCACACCCGTCACGCCACACCCGTCACGCCATGTGTGTCACGCCATGTGCGTTGATGCGGGCCACTTGGGTGTAGTTTAGTCAAATGAATATGTGGTTCAGAAGTGTCCATGGATTTGGTTCGTTTGTATGTAAAAAAAAAAAAAAAAAAAAAAACACAATGCAGTGCAGACAGATAGACAGAAATACTTTAATGATCCCTGAGGGAAATTGCATTTGTTACAATACTCCGGGAAAAGAAAAGACAGTGTAGAAGTGAAGAACAGTATAGTACAGTGAAGAAATATAAATATATAATATAAACGTATGTACCAATATACATAAATATACAAACATCTAGGAATGTAATGGATGAACCCAGTATATACAGGTGCGGGGTTATACAAGTGTGGGGTTTTTTTGTGTCGTAAACACTACAAATGAGTGACTTGCGTTGTGTTCACTGCAGACAACTACGTCCACCGACTGGTGGCCAGCAAGACGGACGGCAAGCTGGTCCAGTTTGAGTGCGAGGGGGAGATCTGCCACACGGAGAAGATCGACGCTCTGCAGCTGGAGGTGAAGACCAGTCCTGTCGTCCTGTCGCTTCGTTCTTCCTCATGGTTTCTTTGTTTTTCACATTGTTGTTGTTGTTATTGTTTGCCTGCAGTACTCGTACCTGCTCACCAGCCAGCTGGAGTCCCAGAGGATCTACTGGGAGAATAAGATCGTTCATCTGGAGAAGGAGACGGCAGAGGAGGTGACTGTTGCATTTGTATTTATTGTGTACTTTTTGCATGCAGTCGCTCTCATTTGGGCCACGGATGCCTTGCATCAAACAAACACAACGTGTGTGTGTGACTGTGACTGTGTGTGTGTGTGTGTGTGACTGTGTGTGTATGCGTGCGCATGTCTCCAGATCAGCAACATGAAGGTGAAGTTTAAGGAGACCCTGGAACGATGTGACAACCTGGAGCAGAGGATGGGGGAGCTGTCCAAGGAGAAGCAGGGAGTAGAGAAGAAGTAGGTCACACTTCGCCACGCACACACATTAACCTTGCTGAGGTGCTCTCTAACTCGACCGGTGGCATATTTCCCTCTTAACCGAAAGCAGCCACCCAATGTTGACACTTGCTGCTTGGTGTGGTTGATTAAATTACAAGTCAGTCACACACATTCCTGTCAAATGACAGGGCTTCAGTCACTTGGGTCTGTTTTGTCCTCTTGAAATCATGATGTTAGATTCTCATATTCAATGCTTGGATGTATCAACGGTCTAGTATTAACATTAATATGAAAATATGCAATGATATTTTATTATGTAAAACATACCAGTGATCTTTTTTTTAAGATGGAGGGACTTCCCGGCCAATAAAAAAACTTTACACCAATCACAGGAAACGGTCTTTTAACAATATGAAGATCAAGTTAAGAATATAAAGTGCAATGAGGATCCTGGTATGCTTGTTTCGGCATGCGAATGGCTTTTCTGAACTCCTAGTATCAGACCACAGACCACAGACCACAAAAACCGTGCTACTCTTGTATGGAGTCAACGGAACACTTAGAACCCTGAAGGACCCAATCACTGAGCAGCTCCCCCCCCCCCCCCCCACCCCACCCGTGCTCCAGGTACACCCAGCTGAGCGCCCGCGTCTCCAAGCTGAGTCTGGAGCTGAAGGAGGAGCAGGAGATGAACAACTGCCTGAGGGCCAACCAGACGGAGCTGCAGGCCCAGCTGGCCGAGGAGGAGCGCAAGGGGAAGGAGACTGGTAAGGAAGCGGCCAATGGGAACGCCTCGCCGTGTGTGTGTTTCAAGTTTATTGATATTTAAAGTGCAGTATCACCATAAACATGGTCTCAAAACACCGTACATAAAAATGCCCTACGACATCATGAGCAACCACATGAGTTAAATGTGTGTGGATTCATGGGTTCAAACAACAATACGTTTAGAAATTAAAATGAAGAAGAATAAAACAATAGATAAAAGTTTCAATAAAAACAAATATAAAACAAATGTAAAACCATTATAAAATAACAAATTCATGGGTTATAGGGTAGGCCATAGTGTTTTGAGAAGAGGAAGTTTTTTAGTTTGCTTTTAAAAATATTTGTGGAACTGGCTCCCCTAACATGTGACAGAAGTCTATTCCACAGATACGGAGCTCTGTAAGCAAAGGAGCGCTGGCCTGCAGATTTTGTTTTTACCCCGGAACAGGCCAGCGTCCAGAGATCGCAATGGGCGCGAGGGGGTGTAGGGGATTACCAGGTCTGACACATATGAAGGTGCAAGTCCATTTAGTGCTTTATAGGCTAAAAGAAGAATTTTAAAATCTACTCGTGCAGGAATGGGTAGCCAGTGTAATGAGATTAAAACAGGTGTTATGTGTGAACTTTTCCGTGTTTTTGTTAAAATTCTGGCTGCTGTATTTTGAATTAGCTGTAGGGGGTGTGTGTGTGTGTGTGCAGGGGTGGATTGGGACAAAAATTCAGCCCTGGCATTTTCTGTCCAGACCAGCCCACTACATTATCAGCGGACACTACATAGAAGTCCACAAATCTCACAGCATCTCCTCTCATGCGTACTACAAAGGAGAGTCATATTCCTTGATAGCAGTTAACAAGTAAAGCACGTAACTATGAACTCATGGACTAAAATTGACAGCTATAGCAATCAATCAATCAGTCTTTATACATCATAGTGTCAAATCACAACAGAAGTTATGTCATGACTAGTTGTGGGACGAGATTAAGGGGAAGAACCCTCATGCTACCCTTTCAGTTTTTAGTCTGTGACTGTGAAAATCTTTGGTGTAAGCCCAGCATTAGTTAAAACCAGACTCAGACAATAATAACAAAATATTGTGACAAATAATCTAAATAGAAACATATTACAGACAGTAGCAGCATTAAAGCTGAAACTAATTTGTTTTAACAGTGACTCAGTGAGTCATTATGAAACCATAAACAGAGAACTGAAAAGAAAAGTTTTATTTATAGCTGTGTGAAAAAGTCTTGACATGAATTACAGGTCTGAATAGATATGCATTCTCATATATGTGTATGTGCACGTCTATATATTGCCCTACTTCCTCGTCCGCAGCCAGCCAGCTCCACTCCTCACCAAATTCTTGACCTGCAAGAAACAGCAAACAGAACTTGTACTCAGTATCTTTGTACTGATAAGTATATGTAGCTATGTAGCCTTTTTGTGATGTAGTGACACTTAGTGAAATGTATCTGTCATGGATGACTTAAGTCTCAAAAGAGCCCTAAGGCCTACCTGCATAACTGTTAATTGAACTTAAAAGAAATGCAGATGTTTGAAATTAAAATAATCAATATGAAAATCTTCAACCAGGAAATAATCATAATCAAACCTTTTGTTTCAATCTGAGACAAAACAAGTTGCATAATAAACTCAGTCAAGACGAAGCTTTCTCTCTCTCAAGCATCATAGAAGAACTTCTTGCAGGTCAGGAAAACCTGTTTGACAGGAGATGATGGTAGCAGAGAATATAAAGAGACATTTCTGAATTACCAATTGTCATTTTATCACACATATAGTATGTTTCTTCACATAAACCTTTAAACATATTAATATTGCATTCCTCTCACCACATGAAATAAGCTTAGGAACCCAAAACCTGTCTGGGCTGGACATAGAGAAAGCATTTATCATTGGATGGGGAAATAACTCAAAACCACAGAATAATGTACAAGATAAAACATTACTTCATATTGAACTAAACGTTCACAAGGACAAGTGTTTTCCAATGCAAAAAAGTCAGATCTTTGTGACAATACCTGAAAATACTCCGGACAGCACTGTACACAGCCATTTGAAAACTAAAGTAAAAGTAGCACATTTACACAGAAATTAAAGTTACACACAAATTATACCTACGAAATAGTTATCACCTCAGTAAACAATAAATGAATTGAAAGATTACAATAAATTCAATGGCAAATATTGCAGATTAAACTAATTTCCTATAGGTTTACTTGTATTTTGTGCTAAAATTCAAAGTATCTCATCTGCATTTAATGTTTACTGTTGCTATGGCAACAAGAGACCGCTGACGTTAGCAGCTGTTAGCTAGCTTAGCTAAACCGTCTAACAAAATAACACACAATTCCGCATATTTAAACAAAATCAACCACAACTACCAACAGTCACAGCCCTTCAACTCTGGGCTAATATGTTGTCACAATATGCAGTTAATTAGGTCACATCACATTCAACGTAAAAACGTTTTCTACTTTGTTTCGGACATGTCTCAAAATGAAGCTAGCTAAAATGAAGTTACTTACCGTGTATGCCTCCACTCGCTCATCTCCCGGCGCAGCAGCGCCTGCTGAGGTGTTGACTCCGGCACCAAATAGGTCTGTCAATTTCGAGCATTTAGCAGCTTCCACCTCCAGAGACTTCAGCTTTTTAAGTCGCAGTTTTTCAGCGCCACCCAGCCGTTTCTTACGCTTATCCATTCAGCTCAGCAGCAGCCCATCTCGCGACTCCCGCGACATGCCATGAGGTCCCGCCCACTCTGGTTTGTGTTGTGATTGACAGCATTGTCAGCCCATGATTGATGCTGGTAACACACTGCTAGCCCTCTGTAGAGTCTTCTGTAACCAATTGGACGTCCCAATTGGAGGGAATTTAGAGAAGAAAAAAAAAAAAAACATAGCGGACCGGACCGGCCCACATTGGGTCAACGGCCCACCGGGACGATGCCCGGTATGCCAAATGGCCAGTCTACCCCTGTGTGTGTGTGTACACTGTAGTGTGGACATCCACACAGAACTGACCATAGCACCCAAGGCAAATCATGTTGGAAACTGTTCACCATACTGGTGATACTCTGGTGGCTGTCTGTTCAACTCCCAGCCATAAGGTCCCGGGTTCGATCCCCAATTTCCCGTAGCCTGATGCCATGACCTGGCATTCACTGCGAGGGACACTAGATAAAAGTGTATGCTAAGTCCACTTTTAGTAATAGCATGATACCCAGCTGAAAGGCCCTGAGGTCAATTGCTGCCCCCCTACAAATCCTGTTCCTTAAGCCCCGCCTCATTCAACACCCAAATCTGAATGAGAGGCAGCAGGATGAGGAGGAGGAGCAGTGCGCAGTGTTTGTGTTGTCTTCAGTAGCGCGCACACACACACACACACACAGACACACACACACACACACTACAACGCGGCTCATTCTGCTCGTTTGTCTCCAAGGCGAGCGGAAGGACGAGGCCATCTCGGAGCTGCAGGAGCAGCTGCGGGACATCATGTTCTACCTGGAGGCCCAGCAGCAGATCGAGCAGATGCCGGCGGAGGCCCGCAGCGAGATCCAGGACGGCCACATCAACATCGCCGCCGGGCCGGCCGGCCCCGAGGGCCTGGGCCCGGCCGGCGAGGGGCCCTCCTCCGGCCGCGGGAGGCGGGGCCGAGCCAAGAGGAGGAAGTAGACGCGAGGGACGAGCGATACGCCCTCCTCCACCCACACACCCCCCCGCCCGCCCACCACACCCAATCCCACCGCGCTACAACGAGGTGTAGTCGTGCAACAGCCGGTGTCGGGTGGATGGTTGTGTACTTCTGTTATTTATCCTTCTGCACTCCGGAAACTCCTCCGCGTTTCCGCTTTAACGCGGAAACGCGGCCCCCGAGGGAATAGCTTTACACTGAACCTCTGTGCTTTTTGGGTAGAGCGAGGTTCTTCTCGCAGACCACTCCGTCGCTGTCTGGAGAGTGCATCGTGCTGGCGCTGCTTGACCGGACCACTAGAGTTCAGTTACCTGCGTGGTACCACTGGAGTTCAGAGGTACCGGACTGGTACCACTGGAGTTCAGAGGTACCGGACTGGTACCACTGGAGTTCAGAGGTACCTGACTGGTACCACTGGAGTTCAGAGGTACCGGACTGGTACCACTGGAGTTCAGAGGTACTTGAGGTACTTGACTGGTACCATTGGAGTTCAGAGGTACTTGACTGGTACCACTGGAGTTCAGAGGTACCTGACTGGTACCACTGGAGTTCAGAGGTACTTGACTGGTACCACTGTAGTTCAGAGGTACCTGACTGGTACCACTGGAGTTCAGAGGTACTTGACTGGTACCACTGGAGTTCAGAGGTACCTGACTGGTACCACTGGAGTTCAGAGGTACCGGACTGGTACCACTGGAGTTCAGAGGTACTTGACTGGTACCATTGGAGGTACTTGACTGGTACCACTGTAGTTCAGAGGTACCGGACTGGTACCACTGGAGTTCAGAGGTACCGGACTGGTACCACTGGAGTTCAGAGGTACCGGACTGGTACCACTGGAGTTCAGAGGTACCTGACTGGTACCATTGGAGTTCAGAGTTGGATGTCGCTGCACTAGCCCATCTTCGAAGGTTGCTTGTATAATATGTGTGTATTACACTCTCAGCCTGTTCCTCGCGCCAGTCAAATTATTTAGTTGTCTTCTAAATCTTTTGATTCCACATGTTTTCTTTGAGATAAGGTGCAGGATTGTTAAGATTAAGTTCTTGCTTAAAAAGCTAATTCCTGTTGGCTCATGAACATAAACACACCAAAAGGCCTACACAGTTGAGATAAGATAAGACATGTTGGTGCAAAACATGATATTGTGTTGTGTAATTGAAAGTGCTTTACACGGAAAGAAAAAAATTCAGTTTTGAAAGGTTTTTGTGAGGGAGGAACAACGACACTACCATTTGTAGCCTATAGTTTCTTCCTTGGATTAGATCAAGTGCACATGTGTTAATGGCAGATATTGAACGTGACTTCAGACTGAAGTCGCCAGCTGTTTTATCGCTGTTGTGATTTTTTATTTTTTATTTTGTGTAATGTTCGACGTATTTAACGTTCTGTTAGCTTTAGGCTTCACATTTTATCGAACCATGTGTGTATTCCGATCTTTCGATGATTCAAATGGCCTTACTTGAGGAAAACGTATACCTTTTCGACACAAAGTTTAGCTTTTCGCATTTTGAACGGGTGGAAAGAAATGTTTCTATGCAACATTTACTTGTGTGTTTGTGCGTCGGATGTTTTCCACCATTTTGGAATAACCTTAAAAAAAACATTTTAAAGACGAGCGCGCACAGATTCGGTCCATCTATCCTGTGTGTGTGCCGCACGCCGTCACTTTTCTCCCGCGTGTCGTGTTCCGAGGGCCGGCCAGGGAACGCCACGTTTCCTCTCTCGGATTCAGTTTAACTCTATGTTGTCTTGACGAAAGCCGGCTTTAGAAATAAACACAACGCTGTTCTGATTAATCTCATTTGTAGTTTTGTATCCTTGATGCAAGGATGAATAAATGGTGGCAGGAGAATGCCCTTCGACTTTATGCTGTTCTTTGGCGTGTTTTGTGTTCTTCGTTCATTTAATATGCACAGACGGATGCAACCTTGGATTCATTAGGTTTAATTTTTCCAGTTTATTGTCACATATAAACAACGTGCATCATTACCAACAGTGAATTTCTTGTAGCTCGGGTGAACTCAACTTTGCATAATACATTTTTAAAAAGAAGTAAATATGCATATAAATAGTAAAATAAAAATCAAATGAAGTGGCAATATATTAATTATTATCAGTCTTTTAATATTACTATTAAAACGTTGTTTATATGTGACAATAAACTGGAAAAATTAAACCTAATGAATCCAAGGTTGCATCAGTCTTTTAATATATTAATTATTATTAGTCTTTTAATAAAAGACTACAGCAAGCAGCGCATATGAAATGCAGGTCGCTCTGTAGGCGATGTTTTCGAACCCTCACTATAGGTGGTATTCATAACATAGGTGTTAACTGAGGCCACGATATCTCACACTGCGTACTAGAGCTCAGCAGGCCCGTCGCTTGTGGCGCTCCAAGTGCACCATGGAAACCGTGGCACGATGTTTTGCGTGCTTCTGTTGCCGCGGCGCAGACAAAGAAGTGGCCGACTGTGTGTTCATGCAGACCGTTTTGTCCATTGGTTTGGGAGCAAAGGCACGCGGTGAAGCTTCTCCCTTCCTGCATAACATGAATACTTATCTATATACAGGAAGGAAGAGGCCCTGCAGCCATGAAAAAAAAACACGTTCTGTTCTCCTGCTCTTAGTGTGTGTGTGTGTGTGTGTGTGTGTGTGTGTGTGTGTGTGTGTGTGTGTGTGTGTGTGTGTGTGCGCGCGCGCGCGCGCCTGTTCTTGCTGTCTGTATTCTACTATAACTGCGCGTGTGCTCTCCAGCTCTTGGTGTGTGTGTGTGTGTGTGTGTGTGTGTTATGTTTTACCTATAGCAAGGCACCCGTATCTGACCTTAGGCAAATGTTATGCAAACATGTTGCACGCATAACCTGTCCACGAGTGCGCTTGCCGCGTCATGTCTCACTTTTTGCAGCCGCTTCCCCGCATCTCGCCCGAGCGCGACTTTGTCGAACAACCTGATCTGTTACGAGGAAGTCTGAAGAGCAGCAGAGGAAAGGGCGGAGCCTGCAGGCGGACAGAGGACAGAGCTGTGCTGGTTAAACGCGGGCCCGGTTTCTTCCAGAGCTGACAGCTGAGTAGGAGGGTCTACTGCGTGGTGCTGTCTCCCTTTCTGCCCCTCAGCAGTATGGATCTAATATAGGAGATTTTCTATATGGATATATAGATATATTTATAGATTTATATAGATATACTATATAAATAAGGATCTTTATTTTAGTTTTTGGGGGGTGGGGGGGGAAAGTTTACCTCTAACTACATTTAAGGTAAGCATACCTGTGTTTTTTTTTGTCAAATTGTTTTTTTCGATAGGTTTTGAATTGCTGAAATATAGTTTGCTGCTGAACTTCAGCTGATGAGGGCTGGTGGCCAGAATGTTCCGCGTGCTTTCCCCCTGAACACGCCTTGACGAATGTGGTTGATGTTTCGTTGAACAATGTCCACTGACAACTTGTCGTCTATCGTCGGGTGTGAATATAGTTGATATCCTTCGAATGATGTCGAGGGACGACCGTCATCGTTCATGTGTGCTGTAGGCTACTCCACACACTAAGCTGCGTGAAGCACTGCCTGGATGTTCAGAAATGCGTGGAATGCATTTTCTGTAGTCTGCAGGAGCGCAGGGAGCAGACTGGATAGGTCTAAAGGGGTGATATCGAATTACCCCCAGCTGAATAGAGTTGTTTTCTCTGAAGCCCCTATTGTGCATTATAACCATCGAGGCGCGGCCAGGTGGACATCTGATAAGGGTGTAATTGTGAGGAATTCTAACCTGCAGAGGCCGGGTGAAATGGTCTGGATGACTTGTGCATATACGTGTACTGATTCCACATTGAGAATCTTGTCGCTGGGTCTTCACCTAAGATCTTGTACGGCAGAGTTCTAGGTGTCGACTGAATTCCCTGTTTAAATGAGACACACACACACACACACACACACACCCCTCTTCATCGTGAAACATCTAGAAGGTATGTCTGCAGTCATAGGGAAGAGTTGTCTGTAAATGATTACGCCAGGTAAAGTTAATATTACCTTGGGAACTGTTTGAATTGCTTACAGAATTTCTTCGGAACGAACGTAATACATTACAATCAATATCATAAATCTGTCAGCTCTAGATAAATCCTGCAAAGGTGCCAGAGCTGAAACGGTTATGACTCCTCTGAGACAAGAGCTTCGTCTTGTCTTGTTTGCTGACGACGCTGTTCAATCTCCGAATATGCCCACTGATCATTCCTGACGGTGAGAGCTTCTCCCGTTGATGCTCCCCTTCGTGGGAAAAGTTTCCTCTTCGCTTCTCTTATTTTCCATGAAACTTACCACCGCTGTGGTATATTATTTGACGTGTGTGTGTGTGTGTGTGTGTGTGTATTTGCAACACAAGTGTTTCGATGCAGGCCCACAGATGGACCGGGGCACTAAGCTACACAATATGTGTTTGCCAACCCGTGGGCCTTTATTTGTGTTGGGGCTGTGTGTCATATGTGGGCTTGACCCTTGTTTGTTGTTCGATAGGAAGTGGAAAGGGGAAGTCAGTGCCTTCAATAGATGGCGAACTAACATACCGCTCGAAAACGGGAAACCCAGAAATCTTTAGTCATTGTTCATCCGTTTCATCGGCCATCCAAGCCGATCCAAAAACACGATCACGGCAAAAAAGAAAGAAAAAAAAAATATATATAGCAGTTCTTGTATATCCCCCCTGTCTCCCGCACAGATGAGCGTCTGCGACAGCAGCGATCGATTCTCGGAGTCTCCGGCCGACGACCAGACGGAGGGGGAGGAGGTGGAGGAGAGGTACGAGGAGGATGAGGACCAAAGGTCCAGCAACCCGGCCAGCCTGTCGACCTTCTCCACCCTGAGCGCGGTGGTGCGCATCCGGCAGAAGTATATGGCCATGAAGAAGCGACGACGGCTGGAGATGTCCCAGGCTTTCGGCGGCGGCGGCAAGCTCCTGACCGGGGCGCCGTCGCGGACCAGCCCCAAGATCTTCACCTTCGACGGGATGCCCCCGCTGCCGCCGTCCCTGGCGCCCGAACGCAAGAAGAAGAGGAGGAGGAGGGGGGTGCAGTACCCCACGGGAGGCGGCCGCAGGGCGCCGCCCAAGCAGGAGTGGAGCCGCGCAAAGTACTGCCTCTACCTGCTGTGTGCCATCGTCTTCCTGCAGGTAGGACTGGACGGGACAGCACCGTCTCCCACCTTTTTGATGAGATGGGAGATAGCGATTGACTTGAATTATGCAACACCGCCTTGTTCCAGAAGCCTCGCCAAGGATGTAAAGAGCACAGTGAAAATAACACAAATTAAGATGTCATCATTGCATCAAAATAAGTGTAAGATAACTTGTTAGATAAGTGTAAGATAATTTGTTAGATATGTCAATGCAAAAGACTTATGACATCACGTTTTGAAAACACTGGACGATAACTGTAGGTATACACTGGAATTTACTGTCGACACGTACCAGAGACGTTTATACAGCAGCGAGTTCCGTTATTTCATTGGACAAGAGGCGTTCAAGCGGCACTTTTAACTAAACGCGTATCACTCCGCTTTACAGGTGTTTCGAAGAGTTAGTTCGAAAGGTCACTTAACAATGACAGGTGTGATAGATGTTAACACAGCGGAGTCACACATCAGACACAATTCACTGCTCGCATAACCAATGGAAAGGTACAGATACGTGCACGTGATTACAAATCAGCAAGCTCGTGTGTGCGGGGAACGCGTTGTGTGTTGGCAACAGTGCACTCACTCCCAGTTCAGTGGGGGAACTGTTTGTGTTGGCTGAGCCAAATAAATGATTGACCGAACAAATAAAACGTACTCTGTTGGCGCTTATTAACCTTCGAGTTAAATGGCTGTCGTTATCTTCGCTACCCGGTCTGCGACATCGTGCCTATTACGACCGAATCACAGTCATGATGATGTTCAGCACTGCCTCTCTGGTGGTGATTCAGCTGAAATCCTCGCTCCCTTAATTACTCCATGCTGTGACACAAACGATGCAGCTAACAAGTCAAGACCATGCCATTCATGCTTTACTCAGTCACAAACCTGTAGAAAAAAAAAACATTCAAGGAGAATCGTAAAATGCAAACTTCGGAACCACTAAAGCAGGTTTATAAACAGCAAAGCTCCGAGGTGCTTGACGAAATACAAACACTGCATGAAAAACCGCATGGTTGGGAAAAAGTTAAAAGGATTAACACACATGGTTCTTCCCTGGTTTGTGTGTGTGTGTGTGTGTGTGTGTGTGTGTGTGTGTGTGTGTGTGTGTGTGTGTGCACAAGGTGTACAACGCCATCGAGAACCTGGACGACCACGTGCTCCGCTACGACCTGGATGGCCTGGAGAAGACCCTGCGCAGGGAGGTGTTCGGCCAGCACGGTGCGGTGGAGGCGCTCCTGGCCCTGCTTCAGGACTACCTGTCCACCTACGTGCACAACAAGCCCCTGGTGCTCTCCATCCACGGCCCCAGCGGAGTAGGCAAGAGCCACCTGGGTCGCCTGCTGGCGGGCCACTTCCGCACGGTGATCGGGGAGCCCCTGGTGCTGCAGTACTACGTCCTGCACCACTGCCCCCTGGAGGCGGACGCCTGGCACTGCGCCCGCGCCCTCTCCGTGGTCATCGCGGAGAAGGTGGAGCGCGCCGAGGAGGAGGAGAAGATCCCGCTGTTTGTGTTCGACGAGGCGGAGCACATGCACGGCGCGATCCTGGACGCGCTGCGCGACCTGGTGGTGACCAAGCGCTCCAACGAGTACCTCAACGCCATCTACCTGTTCCTCAGCAACCTGGGCGACGCCCACATCACCCGCCACCTGCTGCACAACTCGTCCAGCGCGGGGAGGGGCGGCGGCGGCGGCGGCGGCGGCGGCGGGGGGATGATGATGGCGGCGGCAGGCGGGCGCCACCACAGCCTGGCGCGGGAGCTGGGGCCGGTGCTGCACAACGCGCTGGAGAAGCTGCATCCGCTGTGGACGCTGGCGGACATCTTGCCCATGAGCCTGCTGGAGAAGAGTCACGTGATGGACTGCTTCCTGGAGGAGATGACCGGCGAGGGGTTCTACCCCGACCGCGAGAACATAGAGCGGCTGGCGGGGGAGATGGAGTACTACCCGGCCGTGGGGGAGCGCCAGTACGCCCAGACAGGATGCAAGCAGGTGGTGGCCAAGGTCAACCTGCTGTGACCTCCCAGCAGGGGCGATGCTCAGGTGCCCCCACCCAACCCACCCAACACTCAAAACTCGGTGTCGGCCACACAGAGGGCCAACCCAAGCTAAATCTCTTTTGAACGTTGACTTGAGGCGGGTCAATCAAAATCCAGCAGAAAAACACGTGTTGTGTTTTGTTTACACAATGTGTATCGTGTTCTGCGTGACCTAGTGGTATCTATCTTCCGGTGTTGTTCTGGGCCCAGCCCAAATGAATTGCGTCTGGACAGCCTGCCAACCAGGAAACCACAAGAACGGGTCGATCTCGGCCACTTTAATATATATATTTTTTTTACTACTTATTGACTGTAGACTCTGCATCTGCAAATACTTGAGTGAGTATGAACAGAGTTCATGTAGTGGGAGTGCCTTTGTTCTGTGGGATATGATTGGAGTTGACGGATGATCTCTCGTCCTTGAGCTGTGATGGGTGCAGGCAGCTCGACTTGACAAACTGATGAATAGACCCCCCATCAGCCCGAGCAGAAAGTGTCTGAATGCTGAAGAATATTAAAATCATTTTCTTGCCTATTTTAGCACACCACCTTGATTGTGTCATTAATCAGAATGAAATCAACGCCAGGCACATTGAGACATTGTGGAGTATTTTTTTATTATTAGAATTCCCTTAACATTGGAAAATGACGTACTGTGTCCAAACCACAAAGAAAAACGACAAAACCAGCATGACGACAACACAATATGATGTAGGATTTGTTGTTCTCCCCTAGCAGAAGAAAGGATAGTCGCATAGTGGAACAGACAGGCCCGTTACATCATTTTAATCACAGACCTAAAAGAACTGCATCGCATATACACACACACACACACACACTTTTGGTCTGAAATGTCTGAAACCAATAGAGCAACAATGACAGCGGTTCTCCATGGAAACAAAACAAAAAGCCGACTTTCCCTGATGATAATGAATATCCTTTTGGTGACATTTTTGTGGTGACTCTTGGCGTGCCAACCCTGACACGCCAAATAAAAAGATGAAACCCAACACTGTAGGAATGCAACTAACTACACAACCTACCCGAAGATCCTACCGTCCCGGTTTCATCCGTCACGTCTGTCAGTAAGAGAACGCAGCGCTTTGATTTCGCTTATAGTTGTGAGGTCACAAACAAACCACGTGTCGTTTGTGACATCACAAGTGGAACACCCCGCTGGCGCTGATCGTATTGCAGCAGAAAAAAAGCTGTTCGCTCTTTTCGGTGAACGCTCAAAACCCCACACAGATTTGACCTTGCGAGTGTCACGACCAGCTGTGATCCGAACACAACATATAAATAAATAAAAACCAGCAAAACTATTGACAGTCATGGTGAAAAAAAAAAACACAAATAAAACGTCGATGCTTCCGGTTGAGGGCCAAGAGACGACAAACGGCCACGGCCAAAACAAATGTTAACTCTTTTTTCTCCAAACCAAAAAACAAAGACAGCACCATTTTTAACCAAGCGATCAAGCGAACTCTCTATGGTTTTTTTTTTTTTTTCATTCAGACATGCTTGTTTCAGGACGGACTACGGGGAGGGCTAAAGCACGCTACGCGTTTAACACCGATCACTACGCAAGCCGTGACCTACCGACATGGATGTGGCCGCTTCGTTTTTTATAAAAGCGCATCGCGTCACAATCGCACTATACAATGTCAACACACGCACTCACCCACCCCCACACACGCACGCACACACACAGAGACACACACACACACACACACAACTTCCACTCGTCACTTGCCCCTCTGTGTTACAACACGTTGCTGTGACTACTACCATCAAACTGCTCCAAAATGTGTACATGGGGGGTGGTGGGAGTGGTGAGAGAGGGGCCGGGGGATGGGGGGGGGGGGCACTAGGGAGACTGTGAGTCTGTGGATGGACGGCGTGTGGAGGCGGGGGGGGGGGCCGGACCGGGGGGGCGGCAGGTCTCTTCAGGCCTCCAGCTCGAACCCCATGCCCACTTTGTGTCCGCCGGCGTTGAAGTTCTTCCCGTCGATCAGGGCCGAGAGGGTGACCTTCACACCTGCGGAGCGCGGTGAGGGAATGAGCTTTAGCCACCAGAACCCACCCGGCTTTCATAACATGTGAGCACAAATGTGCGTTGGGACGTATCAATAAGACGCGTTTTTTTTTTTTTTTTCATAAACCAACAATGGAGAGAGGCGTACCTGGCCTGAGACTCTGGGTGTAGCCCACGCCAATCAGGCTGGCGTTGTTCACTTTGGCCTGCAGGGAGTAGAGGGGGAAACATAGTGGGGGGGGGGGAGACGTGTTAGAGCACGATGTTTGATTTGTTTGCTCATGGGTTCCATCCTCTGGGAAGACGTGGTGGGAAAAGCCGGTGGACCCAGATTTGCAATTCTACGCGTTCACGCGTGCACATAATTAGTAATAATGAATTAATCAATAACTCATGTAACGGCCAGGTTGACCTATCGTGACACCCTTATTGTGACATAGTGGCTTTACATCTCGGCTTGTTGGACCCATCGAGCGTTCTGTTCCGTTTTGCCTCTGGCTGGGAAACATTATTGTGTCTATATTGTATTGTTGGTGGGACACCCCGACCTCCAAATGAGGAAAAATCACCAAACGTCAATTCCCAATGGCGAGTGGCTTCCACTCATAAGTGATGAGCTCATTCTTTGTACATTGATTGAGTGTGTGTGTGTGTGTACACATATATATTATATCCCACACATAATGTATATGTACACATTGGCGGCCATACCGAGATGGACGCGTCCTTGTCCAGCTTGTATTTGGCGGCGATGCCGAAGCGGGTGTTGTTGCTGCCGGCGGTCCAGGCCAGGGTGACGGCCGTCTCCAGCTGCTCGTTCACCTTCTGGTAGATGGAGCCCCCGAACTCGGTCCCGTCGTTACTGCGGAGGGTTCCCTGAGACGTTAGCAACCAGAGCCTCGCCCAGGATGAGCCCAGGCTGCGCTCATCCAGAGCTCATTACCTCCCCTCCCCCCCTAAAAACATTCTTGCTCCGCGCCCCGCTCTCCTCCCACGAACTCGGCCGCTACTCTCCCTCTAACCGTTGAGTCACTTAGCAGATGCTGAGTGTCTGCCAAACTATTTCCCATTAAGTCATGGGGCCGGACGCCTCGGGCTGTTTACGATACGCCCCGAGGCCGCTCCCGCACGACGCCACGCCGCGCCGCGCAGTCATCGCCTCACACACGCCCCATGGTGAGTCAACGCGCGCGTGTGATTGGCTGGGCTAGTCTCGTCTCTCGTCGTCATCGTCGTCGTCCGGGTTCATCGGGGGGGTTCGAACCCGAAACCTTAATTCAGCTGGACCATCCCTACAGTACCCATACAAAAACCAGCAACAACACCCCACATAAAAATCAGGGGATGGACAATGGTTCACCCCCCAGGTGGATACCCACACGTTGGTGTGCAGCTGGAAGTCCCCGGCGATGTGCGCCAGGGCAAAGTTGTTCTGGGTCAGCTTGGACTTGGCCGTGTCGAAGGCCATCTGGTAGCCGGCCAGCCAGCCCTCGTAGCCCAGGACGGCGGCGGCGTGCACGATGGGGCCCTCGAAGTCCACGTCGCAGCCCACGTTGACGAAGTCCCGCTTGTAGGCCGTCTTCAGCTTGCCGCTCTTCTTCCTGCGAGGGGGACAGAGATTCCAGAGACTCGGTTGGACCCCGGAGGACACTCGACGGAGAGTTAGTCAACCGTTGACGGGGGGGGGATTTGCTTTTGAGTCACGCGGCAGATTATTCAGGGGGATGCGCCCACATTGTTGTGAGAACAAGAAAATGTGTAGATAGAAGAGGATGTTGTGACGTCCGAACGTGCGTGAGTGTGTGACCGGTGTGTGTACGAACGTGTAAACACCACCACCACTACCGCTGCTGCTGGAGTCAGGACTCACCCTGTATTTGGTACAAAAGATGTATCCAGAGCGACCTTCAGCCCTTGTGCCAACTGCAAAAAAAAAAAAAAAACACAAAAGTTTTTTTTTGGGGCGGAAACGCTTTCATCATTTCCTTTCCGAGCCATCCGGCCGTCTATGCAGCAAGCGATGAGCCAATAAAAAAATAAACAGCATGTTTCCGGCATGTTTCCGTGACACCCACCTGGTCCTCCACGGTGACCTCGGTGGCCAGGGTGTTGTCCGTGTTCCACTTCTGGTTGAAGCTCAGGCCCAGCTCCTTCATCTTGTACTTGGTCTCCAGGCTGCCGGCCGCCTTGCCCGTGTCCGTGTTGCTGGAGCCGGACGTGTTGAACTCCTGCGGGAGGAGGAAGGAAGGAAGAGCGCGGCCGAGGAGGACAGCGTTAGGGATTGGTGACCCTGTCCCGAAACCGACGGCGCCGAGCGGCGGCTAGCGTGGCTGAGGATGTTAAAACGTTGTCGAGGGATGGAGAGAGGGGGGGGGGGGGGGGGGGGAGGCGGGTCATTAGGATGCATGTATGGAATGCTTTGAAGATTAAAAGAAATGAAAAAGAAGAAAGTTAGTTCATGGGAGGAGAAGGCGCGGGCGATCGCTTTCAACAGGAAACCGTTACATTAGGTTTTTTTTGTTGTTGTTGCAATTCTTTGTCACGGTTTTGTGCACATATTTCAAAACGTAATTTTTCCGCTATATATAGCAGGCTGTCCAGACGCATATATAGCATGCATTAGACGTGTGACATGCCATCGTCACAGCCATCCTTTGAGTACAAATGGCTTCCTCCGAAATTGCATGAATTTGAAATTTCGACATGCGGCCCGACGTTCCCATGAAGCAGAGCCAAGTGTAAAACCGGTCTTCATAGACGATCCTGAGCAAGAAACCAGAAAGTGTAGCGACCGCCTTGAATCCCCTGTGTGTGATTACGACTCGCCGCCTGCTGTAAACACGCCAGACTCTCGCAGCTGTGCATCCGTCAAACAAACCCTTTGATTTATTAAAAACGAGCAGTGTGTGTGTCTGTGTGCGTGTGCGTGTACGCTGATCCCAGCAATGTGTTATCTGCCTACGGTGTGTTTTTCAACTTGATACAAAACCGTTTTAAATGACAGCAACAACAAAAAAAAAGTTTCAACAAATAATTCACAAAACGGACGGCAACGCAATATTCAGACGAATGCATTCCCTGTAAATAATATCAACGAAAGCGAGCCGAGCGCACATGTCGACAAAACACAGGCGACGTTCTGCCCAAAATAAAAATTTAGACAAAACATGTATCATTGTCGACAACATCAGAGATAAGGAAGCCATCCATGGGCAAAACAGGAAGAAGAAGAAGAAGATGGAAGACAAAAAAACAAAACAAGGACAGCCTTTTTATGAAACATGAGAGAGAAGCAGAGGAGGAGACGAAATAAAAACAGAAGGGGTCCTGTTGGGTGCACACAGGGACCCGGGGCGGTAGGGGAGTGACACCAGATCTTACCATCTACAATAGAGCCACGCCGGTCCATGGAGGCGACAAGAGTGAGGAGACAGAGCCAGGGTTAGCAGAGACAGGGAGAGAGACGGGAGGGAGAGGCAGACAGGCAGACAGACAGACAGACAGACAGACAGACAGGGCCCTGCGGTCTGTCGTGCCTCTCCCTAGAACAAAGGCGACAAGCGTCAAGCTCCCCCCCCCCCCCCACTGAAACAGCAGCTCCCCTGCAGGCCTTTCGTCAGTAGGTCACAGCACGGGGGTTTAGGAATTCAGGAGTAAAGTTTTTCTGCGGGGAAGAACATCATTACGTCTAGGAAAGGGTAGACGGGCGGATGCCGGCCCGAGGGGTATCAGGGTGTGGAGCACCAGGTCAGGAATGACAAAGACGTAGCAGGGTGGGGTCAGTCTTACCACGCCGCTCTGTGACTTGGTCTTCAGGTCCAGCTTCACCACACCGAAGCCTGCCGCCGTTCGGAAGATTAAGAAGAGAAAGTAAAAGTGCAACGGTTATGATGAGAACAAATTCATTATAGAAATAAAAATCCATGTCCAGCAAACAGTGTACAAATGGAACATCTAACAACAACCAGCCAATCGTGGATAGGTGTATTTATCATTTTGCTGGTAAAGAAAATCAGGGCTGTTTATAGTTGCTTGGCCGGTAGATTTTCATCCACTCTGGCGGATGACAATGTCAAAATTAATTTTGCATGCCATGCAACGTTACAATGGAAATATTCAATGTGTGGATTTTGACTGATATGGCCAATGTATTTTTTTCTCTTCTGTAACGTAATCAGTAATCTGTGTGTGTCATTAAAAGCAGGCCCTGAAACCAAAGATTACAAAACTGCCAAAAAACCGAACGTCAGCTCCTCCTCCTGCTCCTCTGTAACCTCTGCACTGAAGCTGACTAGCCCGGTTTCCATGGCTTCCGCATAACTACTAGGCCACCCCAATTAATACCCCCTCCCCGCAATTATCATGACAATGCATTGTTCCACGCGGCCCAGCCCTATAGCACACATACGTGCGCAGCGGGACGCAAGCATGCAGCAACACAGGTGGAACCAACACACCCATCACTCACCATAGCCCTTGCTAAAGACGTCCTTGGCAGACTTGCCCAGGTCTGCGTAGGATGGAGGGACAGCCATGATTCTAAAAATAGAAAGGAACCAGAACATCATTTTGAATGGATGAGTCATGCCACGTTGTTGTGATTTTCTTTCCCTTTATTTCCATGTATACATGACGGTGTGTATACAACGTGGCTTTTCAAAATAGTAGCGTCACGCGATGACGGCGTTCTTCTGCTGTTGTGGTACTAATCCAGGTCAATTGTTGTTATGCTGAGCCAATGTTACTGGCTTTTCCAATGTGAGACACTTTTGAGACCGTATCACATTGGCCATGTGACACTGCATTACTGTGACACAATGTTGGCTTCACCCAGTTACAGGGAGCCTATCGCGGTTGAACGTATCCTTCTGCCATAAGATGTAGGACAGAAACAATTGCCATTTATTCCGTTGTTATAATTTGTTGATGTGTGTGTCATAATAATGGCTCAATCTAAAATCAATCACATTACTACAATGGAAACACTCAACACACACACTCAATTCAAAATTTATGAAGGGTTTGAAGTTAAGTTCTGCACGACTAGCATCCGTCAGACAATCTATAATCTAACTTAATGTCTCAATTCAAAAATCTTAAGTCATGTTAGTGTTACAAAGGGTATATAATAGAAACACTGGCACTTCAATCGCTCTTTGTAACTGACACTTAGTTAGAGATGTTGTATACTAGGAATGGTTAACTTAGCAATTAAAATGCTTGAAACTTGTTCTGGTGACTTTCCTACTGTATTAGCAGCAATGAAATGTTTCACCTTCTTATGACAAATGCACTCTTTGTAAGTCGCTTTGGATGAAAGCGTCTGCTAAATGCCCTAAATATAAATGTAAATGTAACATGCAGACACACACACATTTGGCATCTCAATATGAATTGAACTTGGTCAGATGTGGCTGCAGCATGCTAGATAGGCCTCAGTTGTCATTGAAAGATACCATGGACCGTCCATCTAATTAAAAAAAAAACTGGTCTTGACGTGGCCTTCTCCCCCACTAATAATACTAATGTCCTGGGCCTGTTGACGGTGTCCCATCTGGGGTGGCTGTTGTAGACCTCACTCAGAACAAAGGACACAGCCATCAGGCCTGAGCGAGAGGTGTGGTGGGGGTGGATTCTGCTGGCTCAGTGACCGTTAGATAAGGGATAACTAAACGCTACTCCTAGCCATGAAATACAAGCTGCTATGATACGGTTTGCTGGCTGATCTTCGCAATATTGTGTACACGATTAAAAACCCCAGTGCGGAAAACTGGAAATGTATCAAACCAGTTACAAAAAGAAGAGCCAAGGAGGCCTGAGCCTCAATCTATTAAATTCAGTAAAAATTTGCAGAAAAAAGGCCCAGCCCTGCACAACAAGACACAGTAAAAGGGATGAGGACAACAGCACGGTGCATAAACCCTTCCAGACATCATCATTATATAACAGTCGATAGCTAACATAGTGGCTAACTTGCTAACCTTGGAGAGAAATAAACCAATACTGAACACTTGCATTGCAATCAAAGACTATCTATTTAAACTATACATTTTTGTCATACTACATATGCAATTAATCAGATGCATCAATTTTCCATACCGGTGCAAAAGTTGTTTAGCGGGGAAGATCTGCAAACGTGCCCCTGTCTGGATGCTGCTGTGGGAATGACAGCTAGCTTAGCCTACAGAAGATAGGGCACAATGAAGGAGACACATGGCGCATGCGCTGTATCAGCGACTGTCATTGCGGCAGTGAAATACAGAATTTTTTTTTTTTTTTAAAGCAAGATAGATTTTAAAAAAAAAATCAGCACATGAGCTGTACAAAAGTCTAAAAGTGAAATTGGAGAATATTGAAATTAAAAAAATATTTATATGCGCGCGCGTGTGCGTGTGTGTGTGTGTGTGTGTGTGTGTGTGTGTGTGTGTGTGTGTGTGTGTGTGTGTGTGTGCGTGTGCGTGTGTGTGTGTGTGGATGATGGTAAAGAGGAGGTGGGTGGGGGGTGGGGGGGTAGAGGAATATAGCGTAGTTGTATAATATAAGATTAGATGTAATAGGGGTGTAATAGATGTAAATAGGGAAAATATACCTAACAACGAGAATATGACAAAATATAGCATATAAGCAGCATATAACACGAATGAGATAATATCTCATATAATATTTTTAGGTTTTGTTCATGGTTGGTAATAATGGTAATAATAACCATATTCAAATACTAGCATTAGACCATAATACAGCCTAAGCAATTATTATTAGTATTTATTGTGCAAGTATTTTGGAACCTGAAATATAATGCATATCGAATGCTATTCGAATAGCATAGCCGGATGACCACTTTACTGCACAGAAAGCTCCCTCAACCTTCCGTTTCTTTCTTCAGCAGCAGCAAGTTAGATACGGCCAAGCAGTAAAAGAGTTCTTGCATCTTCTACATGGCGCTAGGACAATACACACGGCCACTGGGCCACATCTGTTGTCCAGGAACAAAGGGAGGAGGAATTTTAGCACGCAGCCCTTTTAACACAGCAGTGGGCTCTGTTCCAGCCCCCCAATACAGGGACAGCTAAGCTGGCATCATTGAACCGTGTGTTATTGACGGCGGCCTGTGTTATATTCGCGTATAGGACTGCATAGACGTTGATGTCATTTAACTCTTTTCGTGATATCCTGATTTGATAATGGCTCATATTTATTTAATTGTATGGATTTGTTTTATGTGACTCATCTCTTATTAGGGACCGAGCCTGTGATTATTTATGCTTCTGTTGCCTCAAGGCCATAGCCTACATGTCCTCTGAAATGACTGGACAATAGGCCTTCATTCATTTCAATGTGAGCAAAAGTGTATACCAGGGATCATACCACCAAGTAGGCCGAGCAGAATGCGTGCCTGTCCTCTCCCGTACTATATGTATCTGAATCTATTGATTTATAATACAACTATCGTTTTTATTTTATAATCCTGGTTATTCCTTCTCGTCCGTCGGTCGTGGTCTGAAGTGTCTTGCACAGACGGAAGGAGACGACAGCGACATGGGAGCGAACTGGATCTGAAACAGGTTCAACAGATGAGACTGTGTGAACACTCCGGGTTTCAGTCATAGCCCCCTTTCGAGCCCCTCTTATCTAGATACTCCAACGTGTTTTTAAATAGATGAATAATGTTGTAATGTTGTAGCCTACATTTTGAAGACTGCCTCATTTTATAGAAATGAATTGTCTACATCCCGTTACATTAAAAAGAAAAAAGATTAAACAAACGTTGAAGGCACAAATTACAAACACGCAGTTATTGTTTTTTTGTAATTGTTGGTCTTATTTATTATCGGGGCCATTATTTTTGTCTTGTCCAAAATCACCGAATTGCTTAGTCATCAATTTCTACCATCACACCCGGTCCTCCTTAAATCGACGTAGTAAACATCGCGTTTTTTTCGTGGAGGAAGGGAAAAAAACTGCGATGCCCCGCCCAGAATACATCATCCACCCACTTTAGTGGCCAACAACATCTGGGCGGGCAAGGGAAGTTTTACTGTCAAAAGTACACAGCAGGCTCGGTCAACTTTTGCACAGTGCTAAGTCCAATGGTCCACACTAAGTCGTACTTTATTATTTGACCGCACTGCACTTTCTGCACAATGCACCACCGTGCATGACTGCAGAGCCGAGCCCCGGTGCTACACAAGTCGATCCGATCAGATCAAATAAGTTAGGCTAGGCTAACGCAACGATGTCTGGGGGTCCGGTGTTTGTGAGCCCCTTCCACAGACCCCGCTGTCTGGCCGCCGCTGCTGCTCCATCGGGGAAAGCCAAACTTACGCACCCCGGCAAAGCGATTATGGCAGGTAAGTGCATCTGAACTCCTCGACTGTATGAACGGCAGGCAAGACTTCGTGCTTGATTTCTAACAGCACTCATGGACACGTTGCAGTTGGGGGGGAAAATGGTACTGAACTGGTTGTTCAAACCTGTAAAACGCGATGTTAAGAGTTCAAGGAACTGAACCCACGTTCTCTGCCTTTTCTATCGGTTAAGAATAATTTCTATTGTATTAGATTTAAGTATATTGACCAAAGGGGCGTTTCTAAAGGGAATATCTTGAAGTCCAAACCTGAAAGACTGCCTCACCGTGACAGCTTATAAAGAAATGACAGGTCACACCGGTTGAGTGATTTTGTCACACATTTAGTTACCCCGAGACAATTAAAAGTCTCTTCGCATTATCTTTCAGGGTGATAACATCTTCTGACAACATAGCAGTACACCTGTTTGGCAAGTCACTTAGGCTTTTGCAACATTCCCCAGAAAACTATTATTAAGGGACACAATGATTCCAGAGCCTCCTATCTTTAGAGTTGAATTGTCACCCAATGACAAAGCACGTTGGTGTAAATGCCCCAGTCCCCTCTACGCGCACACAATCAGTTGGGAGTTGCAACACAATTTTCTGCCACAACTACACCGAGTACACAGAGCTACATAGAGCTTTTTGCTCCCAGGTTCAATGGCTAATATTGCGCAATTGGAACACAGGTGAATTAATTAAACAGAAGACAAACGTATCACTGCTGCCCATTGTTGAGATCGTGCAGGCTTATTATTAATAGTATGGTGTAGTTGTATATCTTAACATTATCTGACAATGTGTTATGGATGGAAGATGGTTTAAAGGAGTCAAGGGCGGAACCCGGCCTGATTAAATGTGTTTTGTCTTTATGGGGCCCCTCTAACAAGGAACTAATTCAACCAATGCAATTATTAAACCGTTGAAATATACAGATACAGTCTTATCAAAGTCAAAGTCCAAGTGAACTTTATTGTCAATCAGACGATGCAATTAGTGCAAGTAATTGCACAGAGAATTCCCCATACTCCAAATGTGCGGGTAATAACACAAAACATCTAACATAATAGTGCACATATCAGCCTTACTGCATTTACAAATCCGGAACTAAATGCTTAAATAGTACTTTGAATCCAATGCAAGTCAATCAGTTAGTCAAATGCAAGTCAAACATTTGACTTCTACTGTCTAACAATTGTGAGACGGTTAGTCAAATCATAACAGATGAATTGTACATGACTACATCAGAATGTCAAACCTGCCGGTCAAATTGATTTGACTTTAAATACTTCTCATTATCACTAAGTACTTAAAACTAGTACACGCTTTTAGACAACTCCCACCTGGAAAGCTCAGTCTACACTCCCACAAGCAAAACGCTGTTGGTTTAGTCTACTGGTATGTTGGCCTTGATGAGTGAGATGCCTTTCTCCTTGGTAGCATTAAAACCAGGATATAGGCCTTGATCAAGCTATGTGAAGACGTTCATGGTGACAACAGTGTGTGTGTGTGTGTGTGTGTGTGTGTGTGTGTGTGTGTGTGTGTGTGTGTGTGTGTGTGTGTGTGTGTGTGTGTGTGTGTGTGTGTGTGTGTGTGTGTGTGTGTGTGTGTGTGTGTAAAAACACTGGATTGTGTGGTTCGACAGAGCAGGCCATCCACCAACCGTAGGGTCGGCGGTTCGATCCCCCTGATCGCCCCTCCTCCTCCAACTGTCCACATGTCGAAGCCCACAAATGTACTGATTATAAGTCGCTTCGGACAAAAGCGTCTGCAAAATGCCTCCCCTTTACCCTTTTTAAACAGTGTGCTTACAGAGCTCTTTATGTGTATTCACGGTTGTGCGTTGGTTTTGGTTTCTGCGCCGGAGGAGTCTGACGTGTTTCGATGCCTCTTCCCACCGGCGCCACTGGGGTCAGAGCCGCACAGTCCTCACAGCGACACACGCACTGCTGGCCTGATCGCAGGGTTCAGAGTAGTGAACAGTGACGGCCTCGGTGATGCAATAGCATGCATGTCAGTGTGGTGGAACGCATGCAGGCTTTTTGTTCAAAGTCTCCTCTGGGATGGGGGCCGGGGGGAGGGGGGGGGGGTTCTGTTCAGATGTTCTGAACGAGGTACAAGGTTGAGTCAACAATGCGACGCTCAAAATTAGTTTTCAGCGGTCAACGTCTCATTTTGAAATCATTACACCAGACACCAGACATCAGGCACCAATGTTTCCTGCCCCCCCCCCCCCCCCCCCCCCCACGCAATAAAAACGACAAGTAAATAGTGTGAAAGTTGTACGTGGGATTTTAAGAGCTGACGCACAAACACACAGGTGTATTTATAAAGGGACTTGAATCATTTGTTTGTCTTTAAGTCAAATCGTGATCTGTATAGTTATGTTTCTAAAACGATCAAATTCATCTTATTGTTGTTGCCTGATTGTTGTTGCACAACATATGGTTGAATCGGCTCTGTAATTATGGGAACACATTTATCTTGATGGGTATTCTGGAAATTCTACATTCTCTTGTGCTGAGACAAGTATTCCCCCTGTTGTAGTCTGCCACGGGGGGAGTATCTTGTGGGCAGAGTCATGCTGCGATACACCCAGCCAATCAGAGGCCTTGGTTGTATTTGCTGTTCAACTGCAGATGTGTGACACCCTGTTTATTTAAGGTGGAATCCAACTCTGTTCTGAAGGGAAGTGCAAGCCACTTTCCATTGTACAAAAATGTATTGTTATGTTATTGTTGAAACTGGATGCTATGGATATGATTTCTTTTTAGGAATCCAAAATGACACGTATTGTGGTTTTCTGCAGTACACATAGAAGGTCTGACACAGTGCAATAACCTTTTAAATGATTGTGTTTCCAGCAGAGAAGGAAACCACAGCAGTCTAAGAACAGTGTTCATTTTGAGATGGAGTTGTGGTTGCTGCTTGGCAAAAGTAGCGTCCTTTTCAGGCGAGGCGTGAGGAGCATTGGCCGAATGAACACCAAACGAGAAACAAAGTGGGGGGATTGTGTCAGCGCTTGCTTGCTTTTTTTTTTCCCCCCCTTGCGGTTCATTGACTGTGCTGACTTGGCGTTGTGTTCCAGGTGGGATCGCTGGGGGCATTGAGATCTGCATCACCTTCCCCACGGAGTACGTGAAAACGCAACTCCAGCTGGACGAGAAGGCCAACCCGCCCAAGTACAGAGGCATCGGTGAGTCGGTAGGGTCACAGGTAACAAGTGGCTTAAACCGTGGCTTGAACCATGGGTTTACCCTATACTTACCCATGGGTTAATAAACAGTGTACCGTATATTAACCCATGGCTTAAAGCATGAGTTAATATTGGTATACCCTATACTTACCCATGGGTTAATAAACAGTGTACCGTATATTAACCCATGGCTTAAAGCATGAGTTAATATTGGTATACCCTATATTTACCAATGGGTTAATATACAGTTTACCGTATATTAACCCATGGCTTAAAGCATGAGTTAATATTGATAGGGTATACCGGTTTAAGTTCTGCCCTGCAGGCATCAAGAGTGCTGACTGTCTGCGATGGATTGATTGATAGATTAGCCTACCAGTTTGTCCGGTCCTCTTGTGGATGAGGAATGTGACTTTTTTTCATGGGACTTTCATGTGACTTTTTGAACCCATTTTATGGCTCCATTGTTTAAAACACAGCGTGCTACGCTGCGTCTTATTTCCGTGGCTGTTGTTCTTGCTGTTGTCGTCGTCATAGCAGCCAGATGATCATGATTCTCCCCGTGTTTCAACACGGGCGAGTTTCTTCCCGTGTGAGTGAATGAGTGAGTGACCAAATGGGACCTCGGCATTGTTGAAACACGCACGCACGCACACACACACAGACACACACACACACACACCTTCTCACGGTATGCAAATGGGGTCTAGAATGCACAACCCTTTCCTTGTGTGCTGGGCGCATGGCTTCCCCCTATGAATTCATGGCTTCATTTTTAGGCCACTGAGTTATCAAATAATGTTTCCTTTTTAAGATGGCCATTGTGTCCGAAGTTGTGTGCCAAGAGTACACACTCCCCTCTAGTTCTCATTCCACAGTAGTGTGTGAGATAGTGAGATAGAGTTATAATCTGTATCAGGAAACACTTGTGGACTTTGGCATGGTGTGTATTTACTTAGATCTAGATCTATTTAGATTTTTTGTGGCGCAGGGACCATTGTCACCACGAGATGGTGTGACCATGGAGGCGAAGGCCTTTACTTGTTTTTATAACTAAATATGGCCACAACTCTTCTGTGCTGACGGGGCCTAAACTTAAAAAAACAAATGTGGAATATAAAAAATAAAAAATAAAATCGTAATTTAAAAAATATATATTATTTAGTTTGGAATTCAATTTGGGTCAATAGTATCAACAGCAAGTAAACTTTTGTGCTTATCACAATCCAAAAGTGCAGAAATGTTCCAGAAGGCAGAAATCTGCTTGCAATGTTGAATTGAATCCATGACATCTCCCTGAGAGATTACACTTCATGCGTCTACTCTGTCGCCCTCTGCAGGCGACTGTGTGAGGCAAACCGTTCAGGGCCATGGGGTGAGGGGTCTCTACCGAGGCCTGAGCTCTCTGCTCTATGGCTCCATCCCAAAAGCTGCTGTCAGGTATGTCACTGAAAAAACACACCCGCCAACATCTCTAAACATGTCTGATCCCCCACTCCTCCCATTCACACTGTTCTTTAGTGTCCTGACCGTTACGTCAATTTTGAGTTGAGAATACAGTCCATTTA
Organism: Urophycis tenuis; assembly: GCA_036785325.1. Lineage (NCBI taxonomy): Eukaryota > Metazoa > Chordata > Actinopteri > Gadiformes > Phycidae > Urophycis > Urophycis tenuis. The sequence goes on along the minus strand of JAXIVH010000025.1, from coordinate 2,333,342 downwards.
TTGCCAGCATTACTTGCATATATGTAATAAAAAAATCCACACAATAAATTTTTCTGGCGTGAAAACATAAACTATACACTTGTAAGTTAAGATTTGTGAACAGCCATATTCACATCTGTGAATATATATGCACAAATGCAAATTGTCGTGTCTGAACTGTGAAGCCTTTGTTGTGTTGCCGATCTCATTGTGTGGATACACTAATCTGTTCTGATTGGCCATAAGAAACCTGTTTTCTGATTGGTGGATACATTCCTGGACTTATTTTCTCCGTAGTCGCAGAAATTTTGAGCCAAAGAAATGTGTGTCTCCTCAGCACTTTGTATCCACAAAATGAGTTCATGATTTATGTATAGAGTCTTTATCATTCATGTTTTCACATCACAAAACTGTATTGACATGTGTGGATTTAATATTGCCACTTAATTCACTGCGTATGAGACCATCTTACAAACTGACTTGTGCACTTTTTTGTGTTTAGCTGTTATGATGAATATATACTGTACAACACACTCTTTTTAGATATAGATATAGTAAGTGAATAAGTTAGTAAGTAAAATATGTCATTAATCCCCAAATCCTAAATTCAGTTGCCACAAGAGTGCCGTTTCTCGTCTATATAGGCGTCTCTGAAATTATACAATTATAGGCTAATAATATTAAAAAAACACCAAAAAAACATTAAAACTATGAACCTCGTCTTTCTGATTCCTAAAGCTAATCTGCACTCTGTCCGGTTGTTTGTGTTTTAGCACTGCGGTCATTACTTATTTTGATTGCGTGCGTTGATGGTTCTCGGCCTCACTTAGGCACCTCTAAAGGTCGAGTCTTAAACATGATGCATGCGTTTGGTTGTGTCGCCCCCCCCCCCCCTGCAGGTTCGGCGTGTTTGAGTTCCTGAGCAACAAGATGCGTGACGAGAGCGGGAAGCTGGACAGCACGCGGGGCCTGCTGTGTGGGCTGGGGGCCGGCGTGGCTGAGGCCGTGGTGGTCGTATGTCCCATGGAAACCGTGAAGGTGGGCGGCGCCATTTTGTCTTCTTCACCGTGAATACCTCCTCCCCCACCCCTTGTCAATGTTGTTCCTCCATCTTGAAAGCCCCCCCGGGGAGCCTGTCAAGAGTTCCCAGGGTACTGATGTTTTCCGTTCTCGATCCCGGGACGCTCCTTTGCGTGCGTGAGAGAGCAGAATGGTCCGGATGACTCGACTGCAGTTTTTTTTTAAATTGTTATTAGATTTTATCATTATATTATTTGCTTCCGCCGTGAACTTTGGGTTTGTGGTTTGGGACTAAACAGTTGAAGCACACAGAAACTTTCAAAATGTACGATTCAGATTCAATAGTAGAGAGATACACAATGTTATTCTGTACAATGTGCTGTTTTGATGTAAAACTATTATAATCTATATTGAATGTGTGAGGCTCTCTAAGTAGCAGATTGGGTGTCAGTATTACATTTCAGTGTCCATATCGTTCTATTGATCCTAAAATGAAGGTGTCTAAAGAGTTTGAATGCAAGGGTGGTCAAGGGTTGCAAGGGTTAGGGTTAACTAACCCTAACCCTAGTGCAACATTGTGGTCCATCACCAGGTCAAATTCATCCACGACCAGACGTCTGCCAACCCAAAGTACAGAGGGTTCTTCCACGGGGTCCGAGAGATCATCAGAACTGAAGGTGAGGATGAAACTCTTCAGAGTGATCGTTTCGTCCGAATGGCGTTCACTGACCGTAGCCGTTAACTCGTGACGTTCACAGTGTAGTTTCTCTGTCTTTTGTAGGCATGCATATTCCAATGGTATTATTATATTTCAACACGTTCCTGTGATTAATAACATTGAAATGTGCAGTTTGGTTGTCATTAAAAGGTAGGTAGACCTCCGTTATAAGCAGGGGAACCTCGGCCTACAGGTTTTTAGAAAATGCTAGCAGTCGTTATTGGAGTCCGTCTGTACTAGAAAAAAAATTCCTCTCTCTCTCTCTCCCTCTCCCTCTCCCTCTCCCACTCCTTCTCTCCCCCTCCCCCTCCCTCCAGGGCTGAAGGGGACATACCAGGGGCTGACAGCAACAGTGTTGAAGCAGGGATCCAACCAGGCCATCCGTTTCTACGTGATGACGTCCATGAGAAACTGGTACAAAGGTAAATATGTTGTGTGTGTTGTGCGTCTATTGTATTTTGTTTGTTGACAATACTCGGCATCCTTATTTTTACGCCTGCCTTTCTGCTGTTGTAAACACCCACGTCAATAAGGTGTTATCTTTTCTATTTGGGATTTTGTTTGTATGCGTGCTTGTGTTTTCGTGTTTGCTTTTGTTTGCGTTCGTACCTGCGTACCGGCGTTTTCTGTGGGATTGTTTGCTGTTCTGAATGAGTCGATGTATTCGTGTGTTCATGCGTTTGCATGCGTGTCCATGAATGTTTCCGAGACCCAAAAATAAACCTCATGACGTTCCAGCGGATTAAAGACGTGTTTGTGTTGCTTTGATTCACAAAGGGGACGACCCCAACAAGGCCATTAACCCCCTCATCACTGGAACCTTTGGGGCCATCGCTGGCGCGGCCAGTGTGTTTGGAAACACTCCGCTGGACGTCATTAAGACCAGGATGCAGGTGGGAGCGCCGCTTGATCTCACCCTCCGTCACAACCACGCACATGCACGCACACACGCACACACACATCCACGCACGCACGCACGCACGCACACACACACATGTGCACATGCACGCACGTACACACACACACACACACACACATGCACCCACGCACGCAAGAACACATGCACACACACATGCACGCACACACACATGCGCACACACACGCACACCACACACATGCATGCACACACGTGCACACACACACACACACACGCACACATGCACGCACACATGTAGGCACATGCACGCACGCACACGCACAGATGTACGCACAAGCACGCACGCACACACACACACACACACACACACACACATACATATACATACACACATACACACACACACCCAAACATATCCTGTACATACAGGCATATACACACACACACACACACACCCTTATTTCCCCTCGGAATGAATAAAGGATGTATCATGGTGTACATGTCTTACATGACATGTATGTTAAATACTGTATGTGAACAACGAGAACATGGCTGGCTCTTGATAACTGTTCTGTGTGCACAGGGACTTGAGGCTCACAAGTACAAGAGCACGCTGGACTGTGCCGTCAAAATCATGAAGCATGAAGGACCCAAGGCGTAAGTTGTCTCTGAAATATGAATGGATGAACTGTTTTCTGATGGGTTACAGTAAGGTGTATTGTGCAGCTTCTGGAGCTGTTGAGAGCGCTACCTCATTATAACAAGGGTTGTTTGCACACACAGGCGCACATAATTATAATTTGTATAACAAAGATCGTAAAGTAAAGAATTGAAGAGATTACATTTTTCTAAGAAATATCAATAGGGCAAATATACAAAAAATATTACATTTACATTTAGGGCATTTAGGAGACGCTTCTATCCAAAGCGACTTACAAAGAGTACATTTATCAGAAGAAACATTTCATTGCTGTTAATACAGTAAGAAAGTCACCAGAACAAGTTTCAAGCATTTCATTTGCTAGGTTATTTATTGCTAGGTTAACCATTAACCATCTGACTAAGTGCCAAGTTACAAAGAGCGATTAAAGTGCCAGATATATTTACAAAAATACAAATATATATTTTTATACACAATATGGAAAGAATGTAAAGAAAAAGTAGATGTTGAGGTAGACATTATTGACAGTATACACAACATTATTGAAACTATACATTTTTGACGACATATGAGATGCGTACATTATTAGTCTCAGGCAGTGACCCTTTCCCCCCCCCCCGCCTGGCACCACACAGGTTCTACAAAGGCACGGTTCCCCGTCTCGGCCGGGTCTGTATGGACGTCGCCATCGTCTTCATCATCTACGAGGAAGTGGTGAAGGTTCTCAACAAGGTCTGGATCACGGACTGAACCCTCCCCGCCCCCCAGCCCAGCGACACCAGAGATAGACCCAGCAGGAGGGGAAAGGGAGCCGAGGGCCTTCGGAAGCACCTAAACCAGACCCAGCAAAAACACTGCTCTCCTCTGGATTTTACCATCTACCTCTGCGAGATCCATTCATGAATGAATGATGGCGTTGTCATCGATATTACAGACAAAACAGCTCTAATAATAATAATAATAATAATAATGATTTTTGAATTATAGCTATATCTCAAATTCCAAAAGGAGGTTTTTTAAGATCTCAGGGAAAAGAGCAAGGCAGATATTTAGCTAAATGCTTGATCCGGGGGAATGGAAAACACACGTCATCTGGGGTTTTAGAGAGCTTAAAGTATTTCTAGTTGTGTTGTTTTTTAAGTACTTGTAAGAACACAATGAGATTGTCACCAATTGCCCATAATTCTAAAGACACTTGCATACAAATGTTTTTTGTTCTTATTTTTGTCAAGAGTGTTTGAAAACTTTTTTCTTCTTTTAATAGTTGTAACACTGGTGTGTCAAGTCATGGTTTTCTTACAGATGTGAAATCATTTGGATATTGACTGGTGAATGAATGAAAATTATCTACATGCCTTGCCTTTTCTCATTGCTGTCACCTTCATGACAATAGTCAATGTTAACACAATAATCAATGTTTGATTGTACCCTTACATGAAATTGATGTTTTTATTGCCTTGGTACCAGTTAGAGAAGCTCACAATTTGACTGAGGTGTTTTAGGGAGAGGGCATTGGGAGAGGGAACTGTTGAATGAACTATTTAATGTTTAAGGTGATAATATGAACAAGTGCCTGTGTAAAACATGACATGGAAATTATGAAACGTGTAGTCATGAATTAGAATTGAACACATGATTTTGCTAATTAATGAAATGATGTTACATGCAGTGCAGATGATGCTATCCAGTACATCATTGTGTCCGTTAAGCTATTTCTGTTTGTCACATCTGATTTTAACTGATTGGAAGAGATTTTTTTGTATTTATGACATGAATACATCTGTCTTTTCAGACCAGCTACAACATTAGGATTATTAAAATACCTATATAATACTGGTCTTCTTTATGATTAGTGATATTAAATAAAAAGATGTTTGATTTATGTTTTAGAGGTATTTCAATTGTTCAAGGATACTTTCCTTATGTATTTCTATATTGTATGTGTAGGGATAAAAAAACAAACATTAATTGTAGGATTTATCTAATTTGATAACTTATTTCTTTAACATGAGACAGACCTGCGTGTTTAGACAGCTTGCAGTGTTTACATTCAGCTTATCATTTAAAATGTGATACAGCTGGCCTTAACTGATCATGATGTCATAACGTAACATTCAATAAATGCCAATTAAAAGAATAATACACAATATCTGTATTTGTCACAATGGCATACCTATAGGCCTACTGTTCTTTCAGGAAAACAAATAGTTACAGAGACCATTTGACATTGAAAAACGTTTCAATGACAATGTGAATCCACAATTAAACAACCTGTGTTGCAATCTTTGGTCTTTCCAAGCCTTGTTTTTAAAAAAAATCGACCTGTTCGAAAAGTTGCAATCCTGTCTTCTATGTAGATCAGGGGTGTCAAACATACGGCCCGCGGGCCAAAACCGGCCCGATAGGGTGCTCAACCCGGCCCGCTGGATGAATTTTGAAAGTATAAAGATGCATAAAAGACACAAACTCGAAATTCTTAATATAATGCTATTCTATCATTGAGTGGGAAACCTGTGTGCTTGATGGGTAATTAACAAGTGTCGGTGCTCAAGGAATATAATATTCGGCGCCAGTATGAGACTCATCATGGTGAAAATACAACATCTTGTGGAAACCTTAAATCTGAGGTTGTTCATGATATTGATATATGATAAAAGGATATTTAATTAAATATGAAGATTATCCGTATGTACTTGTACTTCTTTGCATGAAAACAAAGGGGAAAGCATGGACTTATTGTTATGTATAGGTAATTCTGTTGTGATTGCACTGGTGCGGCCCACTTGACATCTCATTAGGCTGTATGTGGCCCTTGAACCAAAATGAGTTTGACAGTGACACCCCTGTAGATAATACTCTGCCTCCCATCCCACTTTTTAATTTCCTATTTTAAACGGTGCAGCACCGATTAAATATGAATGTTAATTGTTTTTAAGTTACAATGAACTAACTATTATAATATAATAATGTTGAGGTAATTATTACGTAATAAGACCCAAAACAAATGTGTTAGAATCATAGAGGTTAGAATGCCGTATCGCTCCCCGTGTGATGCGCGCTGTCTGAGCCGGTCCGCTTGCCGTAGTCTGCTTGTCCTCTTGAGGGCAAGGGAATAAAGATGCTTATGTCGGTCTGGCATTAGTAGCAAGTATTTTTTAAAATGTCTTCGAATGGATCCGGGACGAGGGGATTTTACTTCAACACTGTGCTGTCTCTGGCACGGTCTCTGGCGGCTCACCGACATGCGCCGATAGAAAAGGTAACCTTACGGTGAAGCCCCTTCAGGAGGCCCGATGTTAACCCGCTTAGCTACACACTCTGCCTGGGGTTTCTATTGACATGTTGACGCTTGAGATGACATATTCTGCAACATTTGACAATGACACTTCGTTGGATCATCTTTGGTACCAATAGGGAATGGGCTTTAGCCACGGTGAAACCATGCTATAATGAATAATACACTAGAGTAACAGCTAAGTAATCAGCTGACACTTGACTATCCTTGTTGTCCAAACGTTACCATGGACTTTAAATGACGCGTTGAAATGAATGAATATACAACATGCTCTGTAGTTGCCATTCAAATCTTACAGGGACTTTTCTAAGTTGTAGGCAGTTACCCGTAAACACATACAACACAACTTGACAACCAGCAACTTATCACTTGTTTTTATTTTTCAAGAACGAAAAAGTTAGTGTTGTGTTTTGCATAACATGTAATCTATGAAGGTATGATGTTGCAGTCTGATATACGCAGGACTGCGTCTGGTGTGTAGGGCCGCAGTGTAGAGGACAAACCCAGCATGATTTGGGCTGATCCGTTGCTTTGGGATATGACTCACGTCACGTGACCTCTCAACTAAATTACAACTTCAGTGAATGTTGTAATCTGACATGACCCAACGGTTCCCACTTGTGTATTTGTCTTGTCTGGTACATGCATTAATAATAGGAGTTTGGATGAAGTAAAGCACATAATGTTAAAACCAACAAGAGCATAAAATAACGAGGAATATTGCTGTAACATTGTGTTGCACTGTCTGCAATAATCAGTTGTTCTATTTATTGTAAAATCTATATGCCAAGTATAATTTGTAAGATCATGCTTTCTTATTTCTTGTTATGCTTTACACAGGCACGTTCACATTGTTAATATCGGCCATTGTATAACCAATCTCAAGCATCTGAGTATAATTTATTAACCCAGTTTAGCTGCAAACACAACAACTTGGACGCCAGCCTTTCCTTCAGCTGTTAGCTCTCTGGTAGCGCTGTCTCAGGAGGGCGCACCCATGAGAGCTCCGATCATCGCTTCTCTGCCATTAAATGGTTATCCCAACAACACCCTGCTTTACCGTAATAACAATTATATGCATTGTTATGGCTGACGGCAAGAACAGCCACTGTGTGTCTCCAGCTGAGAACGGGAACTTCCCATAGCAACGCAGAACAACAACACTGCACGGTTCCGTCCGTTCTAAATATGGATTCTGAGGGCGAAATGATGAAGTGACTGCAGTTTTGAGTTCAGCCCATGTTGATGTCCATTTATTGAAAAAGGAAATCCCACACAAAGGCCAAGTCAGCTCAGGAAAGGTGTAACGCAAACAAAACATACAAAAATGCACAGAGCACAAGTAAACATGGTACATAACAAAGATCACAGTAGTATACAATAGAAAAAACACAATGTTCAGCCGACTTGGCATGTCCAATGTTATTGTTGTCGGGGAGTTTGTATGGTAAAGTGCTTGTGATGCTTTGGTCTTGCAATGTGATCACAAAACCAAGTGATGACCTGAGAAGGTGGAGCATGAGTATGAATGTAAGGAGGACAGAAGGCACTGCACTGAGGGGTGGGCAGACAAGTCTTGAAACTACTCCCAGCACTTAGCCTAATTGCGCCATTGCAGCTCTAGAGTGCACTAAACTAAATGACCATGCTAGCCTTGGCTTCTACAACTTGGCATTCTTTGCTTTGTTTGGCCAACCTAAAAACAAGATACCCCTATACCTGAGGAGGAATGCATTGTATATAACAAAAAATAATAATCTTAAATTATGAGGGATTCAACCAGGCACCGATGACATTTGATCCATTGGAGACACTGCCCGCGTCTTTTATCAAACCCCAGTCTTCATTTGGGTTTGACTTCATGGTCGGTCTTACAGAAGACATGCTGGGGTCTCCTCCACTGTTAGCCTCAGCTTGACTGGGATCTACTCCACTGATAGCCTAGCTTGACTGGGGTCTACTCCACTGATAGCCTCAGCTTGACTGGGATCTACTCCACTGATAGCCTCAGCTTGACTGGGGTCTACTCCACTGATAGCCTAGCTTGACTGGGGTCTACACCACTGTTAGCCTAGCTTGACTGCGGTCTACACCACTGTTAGCCTAGCTTGACTGCGGTCCGCCGTGACCTTGAATGAGCGCTGATGGTTGTCCTCCACCAGGTCCAGAAGCTACAATGCATGTGTCCTGTGGACTTCCGGGGCGTTTTCCAGCTGGACGAGCGCAGACGGGATGCTGTCATCGCCTTGGGCATCTTCCTGGTGGAGTCCAACCTGCAGGTACTTGGGGTTCATAACAAGCGAACACATGTTTGGATGCACTAATGAATGAATGTCTTTCTTATTAATTTCGCTGTTCTGCATTCGCTCTATTTGTTAATTTTATTGCAGCACTTTATTTTATTGCAGAGTCAGCATTTTTGATTGAATGCTTTTAGTTTTCTCAGACTCCATTTTTAATTGCTTTGGATAAAAGTGTCTGCTGAAAGTAGACGTACGCATTGAACCGTGACTTCATGCGATGGATGACACGCTGGTGTGTCTTACCTGTGGTGTTTCAGCACAAAGACGCCATTGTCCCTTACCTCCTTGGCCTGCTGAAGGGACTCACCAGGGTTCAATGGATCGAGGAAAGCTCCGAGCGCAAAGGAAGAGGTGAAGATGCACGCTTCTCATTAGAATTTGACGGTGTGGAAGCAATGGTGTTTGACTCGCACTCGGGTTCGATCCCCAATGTCCAAAACCACCCTGTAGGCATCCTTTAGCAAGATGCCCTAAGCCCTACTTGCTCCTTAATTCATCCAAAGTTACTTTGGATGAGTCATTTCCATGCACTACAGACTACTGATGGTGTCCACTGTCAATACGCTTGTCTGTGCATGTTTTGAAACAGAGACACTTCCTGTAGCCGAGAACTTCAGCTTCTTCCTCGTGACACTGCTGTCTGACGTCGCCCAGCGAGATGAAACCCTACGGGGACAGGTGTGTGTGTGTGAGAGAGAGAGTGTACGAGTGTGTGTGTGTGCGTGTTGTTGACCTGGTTTCTGTGTTCCTTCTTCAGATCCTGGAGACAGTGATGGACATAATGCAGGTGCTGCAGGATATCTGCAAAGACCCAGAGCACCATGACCAAGGTACTGCACAGTCCCTATGTCTCTCTCTCTCTTCTCTCTCTTTCTGTAGTACTATCTCTCTCCACCTCTTTCCCTCTCTCTTTCTGTAGTTCTATCTCTCTCCACCTCTTTCCCTCTCTCTCTGTAGTTCTATCTCTCTCCAACTCCTTCCCTCTCTCGCGTTTCTTTGCATTTCCCTCTTCCCCCCCCCCCCCCTCCTCTCTCCCCTCTCTCTTTTTATCAGTCCCTATTTTTGCTGGCTCTTTCTCCCCTCCCCCCCAATGCACTCTTCGTCCCTCTCTCTCCCCCTATCTGTCTCCCTTCTTCATGTTGCCATCCCTCTTACTCTATGACAGCGAAGGCCTCATTTTCCCATCTGCATTCCTCACAATTGTATCGATCCTATAGATCCCATAGGCTTCTTAACCCTCTCAACCTCCGTCCTTCCCTCCCCCTCCCCCCCCCCCAGAGTACCTGTGCCGGTACACGGTGCCGTGCCTGCTGGGCGTGGCGCGCGCCTTCGGCCGCTACAGCAACACGGAGGAGCCCCTGCTGTCCAAGCTGTTCCCGCGGCCCGCCGCCCCGCCGCTGGCGTCGGCCGACGACGGCGACGGGTCCCGCCGCCGCTCCTTCAGCGACTTCCGCTCCATCCTGCCCAGCTCCTTCCTCGCCGTGTGCCAGGGGGACTCGGCCAAGCGCAAGGCCTCGTCCGTCCCCGGCGCGTCCCAGCAGGTGCGCGTGCTGGCGGCGGTTTGCATGTCGAAGCTCCCGCGGTTAGCGGTTAGCGTGTGGTGGCAGCAGTGAATTTGCGCTTTTTGGGGCAGTGGGCTGTTTGTCTTACCCCCCGTGCTGCCGCTCTTTCGGCGTTGCAGTGATGTTGGACGAGAGAAGAGGATTGGGACGGGCTTTTCCACTGCGCTCATTTTGTGACATCTGGGCGCCATTTTGAAATGCTTGAGTGAAGATGAATCTATTGAGGGGAGGAAAATGGGGCTCTCCAAGTGTGGGAGGTCTTCAAAATATGTATGACACTGAATGAATGACAGCAGCAAACGGAAAGCATCTGAGCACTGAACTTTACTCTACATCACTCTCTTCATTCTACTAAGTCAGTCTCTTAAGATACTATTGGAAGTGTTATCTGGGACAAGAGGAAGTTGGTTATTTAGAGGTCACCACAGTCTGACATGTTTTCCTCCCCAGGCTAGTCCAGAGAGAGCCGGTCTCATGCCCAGCTCCCCGACAGACCCGTCTGCTCCCTACTTTGAAGGTGAGCGTTTTCAGAGAGTACACATGACGCTGCTGTTTGTTAACGTTGTCGCCTGACGCTGAACGTTAGTCATTTGACAGCCACTGTAATCCGCAGGGATTTACGGGGCAAGGCTGAGGACAACTCAAAGCATAGACTATTATCGGAGCAACGACTAAAATTAATTCTAATACAGTAGTGCGGGCGGTGATTTTAGATGTCAACATCCCTCACTTAAGTAGTGCGTTTGGTTCTCCCTGTGTTCAGGGTCCTACCTGCCGGACGGGAGTGCGGTGGACCCTGACTACTACTTCTCCACCATCAGCTCCAGCTTCTCGGTCTCCCCGCTCTTCACCGGGAAGAGCCCGGGGGACTTCGACGTGCCCCTGGACATGCTGCGGCAGCTGCTGCACATGGTGCGCGCACTCTGCCGCTGTTACCGATGACGCTGACGACGCTAACGATAACACTACCGAAACTAATGAAAACACTACTGATACTAACGATGACGATACAGAAACTAACCATAACACTACTGAAACTGACGATAACACTACCGAAACTAACGATAACACTACCGATACTAACGAAAACACTACCGAAACTAACGATGACGCTACGGAAACTAACGATAAGTTATAACACTACTGATACTAACGATGACACTACCGAAAGCAACGATAACACTATTGATACTAACGAAAACACTACCGAAACTAACAATAAAACGACCGATACTAACGAAAACACTACCGAAACTAACGATAACACTACCGAAACTAAGTCTTAACCGTTATTAACTCTAACATTACCGTTATTAACGCTAACAGTACCATTATTAACGATGACACTACCGTTATTAACGGCTGCGCTAGTGTTATTAACAATGACACTACCGATATCAATTTTAACTTTAATGATTAATTATTACCCTATCAATGTGAAATATTACACTACTGTTATAACCACTTCCGATAATAACTGTAACCCTACCAATTTAAAACATAACACATATTATCATATTATTTATAACACGACCAATGTGTTATGTGAACTGGAGAAGCCAGAGTTTCCTACAAAGTGTCCAAGTCTGTCAAAATGTTTCCTTAAATTCTTAAAATTTGCTTTGCTTTGTTTAGGTTGAACAGTTTGTCTCCGAGTCATTTCTGAAAACACTGGATGGCACTTTGGCTGAACTTTTAGAGGTATGTTTTTTTTCTTTTTATGCCAACAAAAACTCACACATTTCTTGTTTGAGATCAGCAAAGTATTCCCTTAAAATCTTGTTGTGTTTCTAATTCTAATGCCGTGACATTGACTCTCTTTCTAGCTGAACCCAGGTCTCCACCTGTATTACAAGACCTTCAGCGACCCCCTGTATGTGGCTATCTTCAAGATGCTCAGAGACACGCTGTACAACCTGAAAGGTATGGACACCTCCCCTTAAGTTATGGTAACCAACACTGATGTCTGGATGCCCCAGCAGCTGTGGGCTGTAGCCATTACCATATCTAATTGAATACATATTTTATTTAAATAGTTACCTTTTCTGCTCTCTTTATCTCTAATTTTAGATTAGATTAGATTCAACTTTATTGTCATTGTGCAGAGTACAAGTACAGAGAATGAAATGTAGTAATATGTTGCACTGACTTTTTCACTACACTGATGTATATAATATATACAGGCTAAGGAGCGTGTCACACTGCAAATTCCACATGAAAAGTTCAAAAGAAGAATTACCACTTCTGCATTTGCTATTTCTTTATTTGTTGCATTCATTGCATTTTTTTGTTTTTAGCATTCAAAGATGCTTCATTCATTATGAGATGTAACATATTATTTGTATTGTCTCCATTCTAGAAAGCAAGTATTTTGAAGTGTTCAGTGAGTTTTCTGTCCATTGAAGTAACTTGACGGCGTCATGTGCGCGCGTGTGCCTGTCCAGATCTGCAGACGGGCTACGTGAAGGAGGTCCACGACTTTGTGCTGGAGCAGTTCAGCAGCAGCCAGTCGGAGCTGCAGAGGATCCTGCACGACGTGGAGCACCTGCAGAGCGAGCTGAGTCCCCTGAAGCTGCGTTGCCAGGCCAACGCCGCCTGCGTGGACCTCATGGTGTGGGCCGTCACCGAGGAGCAGGGTAACCGCACCTTTTTTAAACCCTGGATTCAGAGTTAAGATGACACACACACTGTGAAGTGAAGTGTCACATCACATCAAATCACATCAGAGGTTTATGAGGAGCCTCTATGTGGTTATTGTGGGGCGTTTTTTGCACGTAGAGCAGTTGAATCCAACACAAACACAGCAGTAGGAATTAAAGAAAGAAATACAAAAAGAAAATACATGTTTTTTTATAGATATCTCAAAGAAATCAATACAATTTTAGCGGTATTTTATTAGTATTATTATCAGGCGCGTAGAATACGGTGGGGACGGTGGGGACGCGTACCTACCAGTTTTCGTCATGAGTCATTTTGTACCCACCACTTTTTATGAAAGAATCCCCCGTGTGGGACTCGCACCGGTGTCTTTCACCACTACGTCAGTAAAATGCAGTCGGAGTTACGTCAAGCTCGACGAAGAGAGAAGAACTCCACTCTTACCAGTCGCTTTAGTATGACAGGGTCACAAGCGGACTTTTCACGCGTTCTCGAGCGGAGTGGTAGTGCTATGGCAAGATGCCATAGTGCGTTGAGTAATGGTGCTCCCTGACTCATCCCAAAAACAACAGTCAACAAAGTGAACGTAATGAAACAGTGAAATGCAACCTATGTCCTGAACATTCGCCTCCAAACCCTATCTAATAGCAATAACATGTAATGACACAGAATGCCAGAATGTCGCAATGCATTCTGGGAAACACTCCCCCAACACGTTACAATATCCACGATTTCCTCAGGCAAGTACAACAAGTTGAACTGATAATACAAGAAAACACAAAAGCATTAACCTAATTTACACAAAATAGAAACAACATTTAATTTGATTTGTGTCCGATGACGAGAGAGAGACGGAGAGAGAGCTAGCACTTTGGTAGAGAGACATAGAGTAACAATAACAGAGAGCGAGCGCCGGTCTCTATAAAGCCGTTAATCAGAGAAATGAAACGTTATTGCCCGATTGTTTCACAGCGGTTACATTCAGCAGGTAGACACGGCCATGAACTGCATCTATCTGAATCACATTATCCAATGAAAAGTATTAGAGCTCTGTGCGTGAGCATAGTCAAGACATCGCGTCTGTGTGTGTGTGTGTGTGTGTGTGTGTGTGTGTGTGTGCGTGTGCGTGTGTGTCATCATCACATTTTTGTATTCATTTTTATTAATTAACATGACCTGCGCGAAAGGGGGAAAAATGAATGCGCGTCATCGTACCCAGCACTTCTGAAAATGCACTTCCGAATGCGTCTCTGTCCCCAGCACATTTCAAACCAAACCTACGCCCATGATTATTATGAGTTTCATAAAAATCTAAGATTCAAAGCACTTTCAGCGTCCTTTGCGTATTGAACTAATTCTTCCTCGTCTCCGGGTCTTCTCACCCACCAGGAGCTGAGAACCTGTGCACCAAGCTGTCAGAGAAGCTCCAGTCCAAGACGTCCAGCAAAGTCATCATCGCCCACATGCCTCTCCTCATCTGCTGCCTCCAGGTACCGCCGCCCAGTTCATCAGCCAAATGAACAGAAACGTGCCGGGTTTGATGCCATGAGCCTTGAACCCGATGCCCTAACGCCCACATGCTCCTAAATGAGAACATATGACACCTTATGATAATGTAATGTATCTGACTTCACTGTAAGTCGCATTGGATAACATGACTTGATAGGCAAGGTGAATATAGCCGTAGTAGCGACATGCCCCAAGACACGCCTAATATGCATGCAGGTTCATTCGGGACCGTCCTGCGTGTGATTTCAATAACAGTATTTCTCTGGGTCCAGGGCCTGGGTCGTCTCTGCGAGCGGTTCCCTGTGGTGGCCCACTCGGTCACCACGTCCCTGAGAGACTTCCTAGTGGTGCCCTCTCCTGTTCTGGTCAAGCTCTACAAGTACCACAGCCAGTGCACGCCAGGTACCAACACACACACACACACACACACACACACACACTGTCGTTTAACTGTATGCCAATTGATGCATAAAGCTCTTTTATCCTGTCGCTGAAAGCTTCATTCTGGTAGGCTTAACAATTCATAGGGTACTTAGGGACAACCTTTTGCAGAGCGGATTGAAAGTTTCACCGTGGGAATACAGGCTAGTCCAGTGTCCAGGGGTGGTTCTGGGTTTCGATCCCCAATCTCCACAGCCTAACCCCCTTGGCACCCTCGAGCAAAAGACCCCATAAACCCCCCTACCTGCTCCTCACCGGCTGTGGAACGTCTCTGAATCCCCCCCTGCAGCCGGAGGGGAGATCAAGATCCACGTCACCAACGAACACTCGCAGTCGATGCTGGGCTGCCACGCCGCCAGGGCCAGCCAGGCCTCCATGTACGAGCAGCTCCGAGACATCTCCATAGACAACATCTGCAGGTGGGCGCAACATCTGTGTGCTGCATGCGCACGACAGGAGCCGGCAGAGAGCGCAGCTGTGTTTTGAGTGCGCGCGCCGGTAATCCGTTTCTCGCGGCCCCCCTCCTCCTCCCTCCTCCTCCTGCGGTCCTTCTCTCCTCCCTTCGCTGCCTTTACTCATCCCCCTTTGCGGTTCCTCTCCTCCTTCATTTTCTCTCCTCTTCTTCATTTCCCTCCTCTCATCTCTTCCTCTTCCTCTTCGTCCCCCGCCCCAGGTGTTTGAAGGCTGGTCTGACCATGGACAGTGTCATCGTGGAAGCCTTCCTGGCCAGCCTCTCCAACCGCCTCTACATCTACCAGGAAAACGATAAGTAAGTCATGCCGGCGTGGCTAGCGTGGGTCAGCTCCCCAGGGTGCTCACCGTCTAAGGTAACTCATGAGGACCCGGGGTCCTGTGTCATTCGACGTCCATTTCAAACCACATCCGTGCCCTTGAAGGCACAAAATCATATTAGATATATAAAAACCTCAAGTATGTCAGGCTTCAGTTAGGCCATGTTTTATTCACGTCAGTTAAATTCAAAAACGGTATTTTTCAATAAGGAACGTCCCCGAATAGCGTTATAAGCCATGATCTGTGCTTTGGTTCCCACGTATTGAATGGTTAAAGGGGTAGTGAAATTCCTGAACCAGTTGTAACAAGTCAGAGCTGTGTCGCTGAGACAATTGTTGTGTTACTTTGGTTCAGTTGAGTCATATTTATTTCTGAAGCACATTCAAAAACAACTTCAGTTAGCTAAAGTGCTGAGTGAATGTTTGTGTAAAGTTATTTTTGGCAGTGTGAAGTTAACTGAAGTTAACGTTGATTCACTAAGAACGTGAAAATGCACAAGACTCTGCTTTAACAGTGCTGTTGTGCGGTTGTTTGTGTGTTTGTTGTTTGTTTGTCGTGCGGTGGAAAATGAATATGTGCCAAGTCATGTTTAACAACTCAATGGTTCTAGAGTCTCGTTCCAATGAATTAATTAAATTGCTACTCGGATGCCAATTAATAAATTAAAAGTGGCGCTCGGGTACCAACGTCCACCGCTCCAGGAGCAACAACCAGGCAGTCAGAGGACCCTTCACTTAACTTATCTTACCTTACCTTATCATGAGAACTTTAAAGTTCAGAACGACCTTGATGTGCTGCACATCTGAACATTAACATTGTCAAGGTCAAGAAACCCAGAGCAGCATCACCGGGACCAAACGCACAGACAAACCCACGCCACCCATAGCGTGTCACGGTGCCGGCCTAGAGAGTAGAGTAGAGTGGAGTCAAACGACGCGTTCTCAAACGGACTCAGAGGGCGGCAAGTGTTGGTGGCGTTGCTCCAACCTAACGGAAACACAACAAAGCCGTAACCAAGACGCTACCGTGACTGTGTGTTGGCTTCACACGGACCCACCTCACACGGGCGCCATGTCCTCCGTCCTCCTGCTCCTCCTCCTCCATCCTCCTGCTCCTCCTCCTCCTCCTCCAGGGACGCCCACATGATCCCGGACCACACCATCCGGGCCCTGGGCCACATCGCCGTGGCCCTCAGGGACACCCCGCGCGTCATGGAGCCCATCCTGCAGATCCTGCAGCAGAAGTTCTGCCAGCCGCCCTCCCAGCTGGACGTGCTCATCGTGGACCAGCTGGGCTGCATGGTCATCACGGGGAACGTCAGTGGAGTGCATGTTTGTGTCTACCCCCCCCCCCCCCAGTGGGGGTCAACACTAAGCAGAACTCATTTCTATTCATTTCCACATTTGTTGTGGTAGTAGTGGTAGTATGCACAATTCAGAGATACTGATACTCATTTAGCAGTTGTTTGAGTAGGGAAGAGAAAAAAAAAAAAACCTTCAGAGGAACCTAGGACAATGGACATTAGGTCAAAGGTAGCACATAAAGTTGCAGGAGGAAGAAGGAGCACAACAGAAAGCTGAGATAAGAGAAAAGGTCTTTTGAGTTTAGCGTATGTTGTAGAGGTCATTAATGGGCCATATATAGTTAGATACATTAGATTTTTTTCAGTGCAACAAGGTCAACATAGGTTTATTCAAAACGTATTGTCACGTGCAATAGGAAGTATCAAGGGGTATTCAACCCTCAAAGTAAATGTATGACTAGTAAGTATTATGGGAGTCATTTATTCATCCGTGGTAGTGGAGTGAGTGTAGGAGTACTCTAAGAGATTTACTAAAGGCAAGTTGTTGTACAATTGTACTTCTAGTATTAACTTAGTCAACTTAGATACGCAACTAATTCCTAACCCCAATTATTATTATTAGTATACCCATTTTGTAACTAGTTGATACCTCTCTCTCCCTCTCCCTCTCCCTCTCCCTCTCTCTCTCTCTCTCTTTCTCGCTCTCTCGCTCTCCAGCAATACATCTACCAGGAAGTGTGGAACCTGTTCCAGCAGATCAGCGTGAAGGCCAGTTCCATGGTCTACTCCACCAAAGACTACAAGGACCACGGCTACAGGTGACACACACGCCACGCCCATCCGGCTGCATCACTGCACCCACTCTCCCCCGGTGCCCTGTCATTGGCCCTGTCGGCAGATGACCCGCCCCCCCTCCCCCAGTGAAACATTCCCCCTGTGGTCACGCGTGTGCCTCCCCTGGTGCAGACACTGCTCCCTGGCCGTGATCAACGCGCTGGCCAACATCGCGGCCAACCTTCAGGCGGAGCACATGGTGGACGAGCTGCTGGTCAACCTGCTGGAGCTGTTTGTGCAGCTGGGCCTGGAGGGCAAGCGGGCCAGCGAGCGGGCGGCGGACAAGGGCCCCGCGCTGAAGGTGGTGCCGCGCACACACACACACACACACACACTCACACACTGACTGTTGGCGCGTGCATGCGAGTGTCGATGGATGACCTTTACTTTCGTTTTCCCCCCCAGGCCTCGAGCAGCGCTGGAAACCTTGGCGTATTGATCCCAGTTATTGCCGTGGTGAGTGGACCACATTCATTCAGAACATTGGATTATTGTATAGCTCCCCCCCCCCCCCAAAAAAAGTGAAAAACACATGCACCTCACACACAGGATCAATCAGTGAGGTCCTGCAGCTAAGCCACGCTAAGGTGTTACAGTAGCTGTTTTTCAGTTTGTTTTCTGAATGGACGCCAACACACATTCTCCGTGTGTTTCCCCGGGTGTCGCTAGTTGACGAGGAGGTTGCTGCCAATCAAGGAAGCCAAGCCCCGCCTCCAGAAGCTGTTCAGGGACTTCTGGCTCTACTCCGTTGTCATGGGCTTCGCTGTGGAGGGATCAGGTGGAGAGTTTGTTCTGCTTGTTTATTCTGTATGGAGTCACTGCACTGCCTTGTGTTGGACAAGACATGGATAAGTTTATGTTATTGTACATGGGTTGTTTATTGCAATACTGGGGAGGGATGGTATGGTGGTACTGGTTTGATACCCAGCTCTGTATTTCATAGTTTATATTACCTGTATTTCATAGGTTTTACGCTCTGTATTTCATAGTACATAAGCTATGTATTTCTTGGTTTATAAACTCTGTATTTCATTGTATATAGGCTGTGTATTTCATGGTTTATAAGCTCTGTATCTGGTGGTGTACATGCTCTGTATCTGGTGGTTCATGAGCTCTGTATCCCCGTGTCCCCAGGTCTCTGGCCCGAGGAGTGGTATGAGGGCGTGTGTGAGATCGCCACCAAGTCCCCCCTCCTCACCTTCCCCAGCGGGGAGCCTCTGCGCTCGGAGCTGCAGTACAACTCGGCCCTCAAGAACGACACCGTCACCGCGGTAAGAAGAAGAAAACAGAAAAACACTCACACAGACTTGCACACGCAGTCCCACGTGCACACAACCTCCTCCTGCACACACCCCTTTGTGTGCGCACACTCCCTCGTGTTTGGGTGTTAGGTTTGCCGTTGTGTGCGTTGGACGTGATCCAGTGGCCAAGCACTGCGCTGCTCTGATAACCGCGCCGTTGATTTCCCCCCGCCATGCTAATCGGTGTCTCAGGCGGAGCTCAATGACCTGCGCAGCACCATCATCAACCTGCTGGACCCCCCACCGGAGGTGTCGGCGCTCATCCACAAGCTGGACTTCGCCATGTCCACCTACCTGCTGTCCGTCTACAGGCTGGAGTACATGAGGTAGCACATCCCGCATCCAAGGTCACACGCCCCCCCCCTGCGCGCACAGCTGGCCGTTTTGTAGCGTCCAGACGAGTGGGCTAGCACGGCGTCTGCCTGCTGCGTTGTTGTGTTGCCCCCCCCCCCCCCCCCCCCCGAGGTGTTTATTTTCACCAGCCTGTAGATCTGGACGGCACTACACTCACGTGTGTAAAAATAACACAGACGTTTCCATGTATATGAATATGGGAATTGAAAGGTTTTGCGTGTGAATAAATTGTTGTGGGGTGGCAGTAGCTCAGTGGGTAGATCGGGTGGCCAGAGCGGGTCGTCCACTAATCGTAGGTTCATCGGTTCGATCCCCTTGATCCCCCTCCTCCTCCGACTGTCCACATGTTGAACCCCACAAATGTACTTATTGTAAGTCGCTTTGGACAAAAGCGTCTGCTAAATGCCCATTTTACCCTTTTACGTGATCTCTCCCGAGTACATACAACGGATGTCTCTGTCGCTTTGGTCTGATGTTCTCCACGGTTGTTGTTGTTTGTCACCAGGATGCTGCGTGCGCCGGACTCTGACCGCTTCCAGGTGATGTTTCGTTACTTTGAGGACCGAGCCATTCAGAAGGACAAGTCCGGTAGGTGCCGCTCCTTGAGCTCCAACTGCAAAGGAGGACGAATGTGGAGGTGATTGGTATCTCTACGGCTGTGTGTTTCACCAGGTATGATGCAGTGTGTGATTGCTGTCGGGGACAAAGTGTTTGAGGTCTTCCTGCTCATGATGGCTGAGAAGGTACACGGAAACGCACACTTATAAGTATAAGGGCTTAACGGTTTTGAGAGTTTCCACCTCGGGAAGTGATGAGAGAGTCCGGGCATTGGGCGTGAACGTTTTCATCCTTCCAGGCCAAAACCAAAGCCCACGAGGAGGAGCTGGAGCGCCACGCCCAGTTCCTGTTGGTCAACTTCAACCACATCCACAAGAGGATCCGCAGGGTGGCGGACAAGTACCTGTCTGGCCTCGCTGAGACGTACGGCACACTGGCATGCACCGCATCGCCTGTTTCATCACTTGTTTCGCCATGCTGAAGGCGCGCTCGGGGGGAATTGCAATTAATCTCTCTCCCTCTCTCTTCCTTCTATTTATATATCTACCCCTTCTCTCTCTCTCTCTCTCTCTCTCTCTCTCTCTCTCTCTCTCTCTCTCTCTCTCTCTCTCTCTCTCTCTCTCTCTCTCTCTCTCTTTCCTGTTCTTGCTGTATCTCAATTTGTCTTTATTTTTCTTATTTCTCATTCTTTCTGTCTTCCTTCCTTCCTTCCTTCCTTCCTTATTTCCTTACACCCTTGCCTCCTCAGCTTCCCTCACTTGTTGTGGAGTGGGCGAGTGTTGAGGACCATGCTGGACATCCTGCAGACGCTGTCCTTGTCCCTCAGTGCAGTAAGTCACCTCTTCTTCCTCTCCTCAGTGTAACCACGGGCAGTTGAAACCCTCAAATCAACACTTATGCTGACGATGTGCTTCTGTTTCGTAGGACATCCATAAAGATCAGCCGTACTACGATATCCCGGACACGCCCTACAGGATCACCGTGCCAGATACATACGAAGCCAGAGAGGTTGTTTGATCTATTCACACCATTAGGAATCTCAGTGGTCGGTTGGGCCAATGTGATCTAGCGCAACTAATGGAGCAAGGCATTGATGCCGGGGTTCAATTCCCACTGTTGACACCCGTGTATACAGTCTTTATCTTATGAGATGCTTTGGATAATAATGTCCACCAAATGGGCCTTATTCACCTATAGCAGCCAAATTGAAAACTCCACATTCAGGTTCCCTCACCAAGCTAACATTTTGAACCAAGATGGCCTCTAGGTGAATAAGGCCCATGACATATTCATGTATTTGTCAAATGTATGTATTTATATGTATTTATGTATTTTTTCTTAATTGATAAGAAACAATGTGCGGAGATGAGATGTGAGTTTTATCTGTTTAAACATACCATGTAAATGGCACATATGTCTGGTTTGTAGAGCATAGTGAAGGACTTTGCTGCTCGTTGTGGGGAGATCCTGAAGGAAGCTATGAAATGGGCGCCGTCCGTCACCAAATCCCACCTGCAGGTACACCTCCAGCTCTGGTCTGAAGTCTGTTCTCATGTCCAAACATTTAATCCAAAGGGATGAACTACACATTGTTAATGTTCATAATACTAGTTTTAACTGGGCTTGGATGCCACAATTAACACTGCACACTATTGGGTTTAAAGTGGTGCTTTTATGCTATTGTTTGTGATTTAATTTGACCAATTTGTCTTTGTCTCTACTCTTTAGGAATATCTGAACAAGCATCAGAACTGGGTGTCAGGTCTGTCGCAGCACACAGGCCTTGCCATGGCCACAGAGAGTATACTGCACTTCGCTGGCTACAACAGACAGAGCACAACACTGGGGGTGCGTAATGCCTACCATCATCAGCCCTCATAGGAACCACAGGGCCCTGACAATGTAGCCCTGTGGGACACCACATTGTTATTCTCTACTTATTATGCAGTATTCACCTGTGTCATTACTCTGGTTATTGTATGATACCTGGTCTTTTATTTCCTCCCTCCTGTTCCTATAGACTACCCAGCTCACTGAAAGACCCGCCTGTGTGAAGAAGGACTACTCTAACTTCATGGCCTCTCTGAACCTCAGGAACAGATATGCGGGAGAGGTGAGCGACAAGCGAGGGATCACCGCGTGATACTCAATGTAAATACTAAATGCGTGCGTCACGCTGACCTCGCTCATCTCACTCTTTGGGTTGCTTCGTTCTCCGCAGGTGTCCGGGATGATCCACTTCTCTCAGGCGATGCGGGGCCACTCGGACCTCAGCCGGCTGATGGTGAGGCTGATGGGGGAGGCGCTGGACAGCGGGCAGCCCGAAGCCTTCACCGAGGCCATGTTCAAACTCGCTGCCTTGCTCATCACCACCAAAGGTTTTCCACCCCTTTTTGTTATATAGATTAGTACTATGAATGTAAAAGGGTAAAGTGGGCATTTAGCAGATGCTTTTGTCCAAAGCGACTTACAATGAATGTATTGGTCCTCTCCAGCTCAACTGGTATAGCGTGTTATACTGTTTGGGTGAAGGGTTCAATTCCCACCGGGGGCCACCTGGGCTCAAGTGTATGCACTCATGATGTCACAGGATGCTTTGGATTAAATATAAATCTAAATGTTTCCATAGTGACACAAATGTTTTGTACCAAACGCAGACAATTGGTTCAAAGGTTCAAGGTTCAAAGGTTTTTATTGTCATTTGCTCAACAGATACAGCGTACATGTTGGCAATGAAAATCTTAAGTCCCAGGCACCCCAAAACAACTCAATAAGTGTCAAGAATAAGAGAAGAAGAGAAAAACTAGTGCAATGAAAATAAAAATAAAATATATATATAACATGATAATAATATAAACATTAAAACATTAAACATTAAACATTGTAAGGTGCAGAAGTGTAAAAGTAAAAGTGTTATATTTACATGTGCAGTTGAATTAGCAGCAGTTATGGGGAGGTATGAACCGATATGAATTAAATAATGTAATCTAAATAAATATGAAAATAAATATTTTCCTATAAACAGATGTAGTGACCTTCACAGAGCTCAGGAGTTCAACAGTCTTACAGCCTGTGGGATGAAACTGTCCCTGAGTCTGGTGGTCCTGGTCCGGATGCTGCGGTACCGTCTGCCAGACGGCAGCAGACAGAACAGTTTGTTGCTGGGGTGATGGGGGTCTTTTAGAATCCTGTAGGCCTTCTTCCTACACCGCTGGGTGTAGAGGTCCTCCATGGATGGCAGCTCCGTCCTGGTGATGAGCTGAGCAGTTTTCACCACTCTCTGTAGAGTCTTACGGTTGAGGGCGGTGCAGCTGCCATACCAGGCCGTGATGCAGCCGGTCAGGATACTCTCGATGGTGCACCTGTAGAAGTTACAGAGTATCCTGGAGTCCATGTTGAACCTCCGCAGCCTGCGGAGGAAGAAGAGCCTCTGACGGGCTGTCTTGGTGATGATGTTGGTGTGATGAGTCCATGTCAGGTCCTCAGTGATGTGAACCCCGAGGAACCTGAAGCTGCTGACTCTCTCCACAGGAGTCCCGTCGATGGTGATGGGGGCGTGTCCACCTCTCTGTTTGAATTTGCAGTCAATGCAGATTCACGTGGTTGTAATCCTCTCTTGTTGTGTGTTTGGTTCTGTCTGTCTGGTGTGTGCGTGGCTCCTCCAGACTTTGACCCCCAGCTCCTGCACCACCTCTGCTGGTCCCCCATCAAGATGTTCACCGAGCACGGCATGGAGACGGCCATCGCCTGCTGGGAGTGGCTGCTGGCGGCGCGCGCCGGCATCGAAGTTCCTGTAGGAGTGCCATCTTTTTTGCGTTTCCCCTTCTGTGTTGAAAGGGCCCCTCCTTTTGACCGTGAAGTGTGAGGCCGGAGTTGATCTGTCCGTCGTGTGCCGTGGCTGACACACATTTGTGATGTCACAAACGTGTTGATTTTGTGATGGCTTGTATTAATGACTTCTCACCATCACACCTAGTCAAATAAATAATAATAAGGGATAAAATAAGGGGTCCTTTTATATTTATGTTTTAGAAATATTGATTGGGAAAAAAATACAATATTTTGGAAAATACTGTATCCCAAAATGTACACAATTGACATGCAAAGTTTCGCCCCCCAAACGTTGTTGTAATGTCGTATCATGAGGTCCCTGTCCAATTCCCGTCTCCCCCTTTCTGTGTGTTGCTGTGTAGTTCATGCGGGAGATGGCGGGGGCGTGGCAGATGACCGTGGAGCTGAAGATGGGGCTGTTTTCAGACGCCCAGGTGGAGGCAGACCCCCTGGCCGCCTCCGAGGAGAGCCAGCCTGTCCCGTGTCCCCCAGATGTCACCCCGCACCACATCTGGATTGAGGTAAACCCCTGCCGTGTGCACTGTGTGCGTGGGTCTCTGTGTTCATTCCACCTGGAGGACACACAAGACACATTCTGCTGCATTCCAACAGCATTTACTGCACACTCACTCCTCGCTCCCTAAAGCTCCAGATGTTTTCCTCCATTGTCACTTGTTCCCATTAACCCAACACATAGTAAGCTAGTGAAGAATCCTAAAGCGGCCATCGAAGTGGCTCCGGACCAAGGAAGCATCAGTATATCCCCAAGGCAGGAAGTGCTTTTGATATTCATCAACCCAGTCGTCGGACATGGGCCCATGAACCAGGCTGTCTGAAGGTTACGATTGGCCCAGTTCTTCTAGGCCAAGGAAGCGGCCTCGCTCGTCCGCTAGCTGCTTGTCTCGTCGAGGGCGTGGTGAACGAGCGCCTCACGCTCCCTTTGTTCTTGGTAGTTCCTGGTGCAGCGGTTCGAGATAGCAAAGTACTCGAGCGCGGACCAGGTGGAGATCTTCGGCAGCCTGCTGCAGCGCTCGCTGTCTCTGACGGTGGGCGGGACCAAGAGCAGCCTGAACCGCCACGTGGCGGCCATTGGACCCCGCTTCAGGTACGCACACACGCACGCACGCACACATGCACACACACACACACACACGCATGCACACACACACCCATGCACACGCACACACATACACATGCACACGTACAGTTGTCCTGCAAATGATTGTATATTCGTGCAATTTCTCAGAATTATAAATAAAAATAAACAAATTTATAAAATGTATAATACATTTATAAACAAATGTAAATAATGTAAAATTTAGATTTAAATGTAAATAAATATTTACATTAAAAATGTACATAATTTCATGACAATGCATGTATGACAATGGCTTCATCCTTCAATGTTTCATCAATACAATGAGAATTGCGTTCACACATGTGTGTATGTACGCATGCATGCTGCACTCAGGCTGCTGACCATGGGGTTGGCCCTGCTCCACTCTGACGTGGTCACCAACGCCACCATTAGGAACGTCCTCCGGGAGAAGATATACTCCACGGCGTTTGATTACTTCAGGTACTGACGCGGGTAACGGTGACCACACGCAGGTTGTGTCTCTGTAAGAGATAATTCTTGATAAAGAGTCATTCTTCTTCTTCTTCACATCGTGAAAGGTTGCAATTCGCTTATTAATTAAAAAATAAAGAATAAAAATTAATTTAAAAAGATAATAACATTACAAACCGTTACTCTGTAATTGCGTTAATATTATTGATTTTGACATGCCATAGGCTCCACAGAATACAGAAAAGCCGGATTTACTATTTTTGTCATAACTGTGTTGCCCCTTTTGGACGTCTCAACCAGTCGGTCGAGTCGAGTGCGGATCGGGCCGCAATGTCCTGTCCAATCCCGGCCCGCGTCCGACAGAACAGTAACCGCACCCGGGCCCGACAGGCATCAAGCTTTTTATGTCCGAACCTGACACAGTTAAAGTCGATTTTTTTTTTCATACTAACGACATTTACGTCTGTGTTTATGAAAGCCCCGCCTTTATTAAGCAACTGCAAGGCATTTGGAAATGTCAACAAACAGATTAGCGCAACATGCGCGAGTTAACGCACGTGTAAATGAAACATTTCAAAACACGTAGATGTGACCGAGCCCGACCCGAACCCAAGCATCATTTCTAAATATTTGTCCGAACCCGACCCGGCCCGTCGGGTACCGTCAGGTTCGGGTCGGGTATCCATCCTCTACTCCTGAGACGTTCCCACGCGAGCCTCTCCGCACCTCCGCACCTCCCGTCACGCAGGATTCGCTCCACCATAACCTTTAACCTCTCTCCTCTCTCCCCTTCCCCCCACCTTCCACCCGCTGTCCCCCCCCAGCGTGGCGCCCAAGTTCCCCACCCAGGGGGACAAGCACCTGCGGGAGGACATCAGCATCATGACGCGCTTCTACGCCAGCATCCTCTCGGACAAGAAGTACCTGGCCGCGTGCCACCTGGTGCCGCCCGGTGAGCTGTGCACCACGCCCGCCCAGAGCAGCCTCTCGGCCGGGATATTCGGATCGCTAATCGTGTCCAGCACCTCTCCGATTTCCCTCCTGAGTAAGCCCCGCCCACCACGGCCCACGCGGACCGCCGCCCGCCCCCCGCTGCAAGGGATTGATGTGGTTCTTCATTTTTTTTTTTTTTTTTGCATCATTTTTTTCCCCCACCACCCCATCGTGTTTTTGTGGTTTTTTGTCGTTTTTGTGGTTTTTGTCGTTTTTTGTCGTTTTGGATTTTTTTTTTTTAACTGCCAACTCAAATTCACCGCCGTTGTCCTCACTGGCCTCGTTGTTGTCTTATGTCTCCAGCTCTCTCTCTCTCTCTCTTGTGCAGTCCTTCTGTTCTCTCTCTGCTTCCTTCCCTCTCACCATGCCTCTCCTCGGTGGTGTGTTTGCACAGCGTTGCATTTCATTTCCCATGTGAGCACCCTCCAGAGTGCCTCACACAACGCAAATACGTGGAGAAATGATAACGTTGACAAAGCCCTTGAAACAGAAGGCAGGCAGAGCACTGTACCAGACAATAAGGCAACAGATGAAACGATGGGTCTGTCAATAAGGTGATAAGGAAAACAGAATGAAACTCTGAAACAATTGGTTCCCAGAGGCCAGGATCTAGATTGAAGGCAGTTGTTGTGAACTGTAGACTTTCTACTCTCTCTCTCTCTCTCTCTCTCTCTTTCGCCCTCTCTTGCCCTTTATCTCACTCTCTCACCCTCTCTCTCCCTCTGTCCGGCCATGAGGATAAGCATGAATTTGTCACCGCGTTACATGTATGGTCGTCATCACGTCTGCACACCTCCCGCCCCCCCCCCCCCTCGCTCACCCCCTCACTCACCCCCTCCTCCTCCGCTCACACCCCCCCCCCTCGCCTGCCTCCCTTGAGTTGTCACCGGAAGACGAAGATGAAGGCAAAGGAAGATGTTCCAGCCCCTACCAATGGGTCTATGATAATGAGGATGGTGATGATGAGGATCCATTGACCAGCACACGTTTCTCCATTCTCACTGGACCACAGATGAGCTTCACAAGCCGCCTCTTCTGAAGGTCCACTCTCAACCAGGACCTGGTCCACTCTCTACCTGACCGGGCCGGGCCCTGCCCACGTCTCTCCCTCATGTACTCGCATCAGAGTCACCCATTTTGTTTTTTTTAACCCGCATGACCGTCGAACGAAAAGAAGCCAACCCCACCCCCCCCCCCCCCCCCTAAAAAAACAGCCTGCCTTGTGGATGCAACTCATTTAGCTCTCCAGAGTCTTCCTCCTCCGTTCCCCTGGTCATCAAACATCCTGTCTTTATGGTTTCACTCACACGTGTGGTTCCTTGGTGTTGTCTTGTGAGCATAGCTTAGAATATACATACAAACCTGGTTTCTGGTTTAAGTATTGTTATTAGAATTAGGATCAGAACAGTGCTCCAGAAAACAATACTAAAACACCTTTATTAACACTTAAATCTGCAACACTTTATAATCCCTACCACAGTATTGCATCACTTATAACAGAACAGACTTTTGTCATGGAAAATAATATATATATATATATATATATATATATATATATATATATATATATATATATATATATATATATATATAAATATCTTGATATTAATATGTATAGAAATAGAATACAACAAGCAGTTCCAGCAGAACCTTCTACACATACAGTATTTGCAGCGTGGATTCAGAATATATAATTGGATATTACATATTGGTAATTGCGCATCCAGATTCTGTAGGGAAAAGACTAGGCCCCGCAGCTCCCCGACCCGGTCTTACTCTGTGTGTGTGTGTGTGTGGCGGTGCGTCCAGACAACCAGGACCCGTCGATGAACAGCCTGTCGGTGATGAACGCCCCAGACCTCCGGGGCAGCGCCGACTCCAGCGCCCGCTCCCAGCAGAGCGGCCCAGGGCTGGATCAACACCTACCCTCTGTCCAGCGGCATGTCCACCGCCTCCAAGAAGTCCGGTACGCTACCACGCGTTCACCTTGGTGCTTATTCATCGTTTGGTCATCCGGGCGATGGTTTTATACAAAGTGACTTCCGCCTG
>JAXIVH010000025.1:2298600-2304534 GCA_036785325.1 Urophycis tenuis | reverse complement strand
CTGATTGCTCAGAGTGGAGTGATTTCCTCATGGGGACTATTTTACGGTATAGCCGTTTCGTTTTACAACTGCAGTCGTGTGTTGTAATTATCGATCTATGATGTTTATGATGTTTTTTGGGTTGTTTTTTGGGTCGTTGCGTATGACGATGAAGATGACCGTAACCTTGAAGCCATGTACCTTTGTCTCAATCTAAGTAGACCGATAGCGATACTTGAGTCGTCAACACGACCTTATGCAATCTATTCGTGTATAATGATATTTATGTGTTTACAAACCATGTGTAAAAAAAAACTAAACTAAAAAAACACTGTTCTGGTTTTGTATGTCTAAATTGGTATCTGTATTGTTAGGAATGCTAGAATATGATGACCAATGTGTAAAAAGAAAATGGGTTTATAAAGTTCTCTGAAACTAATTGACGGAGGGTGCGAGGAAACTGCGACTGCTGTAACTTGAGGTTCAGAAAAGTCAAAAGTCCGGGATTTTGAGTCAACCGTCTGAACTTGGTGATTGCCACCAAGACAGGGGTCGCAACTAATGAGTGAAATCGGTGCTCTGCTGGAGCAAAAACAAGGCAAGGACTTTGGCTTTTTAAACCTGGACTGGTCTATCGCCGGCTGTAGTCTTGGCTGAGCTGATTTAGTTTTTTATCTGTTATTCAAATACTACCTTTTCAAAAATACTGTCACTGTCCCTTATGTCTATCACTCGTTTTTGTCTTGCAGAGATGGACATTATGAAGTCTTTATGTGTGTCTGTATATAATGTGCTTGCAGTGTGTGTGTGTGTGTGTGTGTGTGTGTGTGTGTGTGTGCGTGTGCGTGTGCGTGTGTGTGTGCGTGCGCTCGCTCTGTGTCTATGGGGTTTCAGTAAATAAATGATCGTATATCTCTATGTTGTCTGTATCTATGTTGTCTCGAGAGAAGTTGTCATTCTGTGATTTTTGAATTTAATGATTTTGAAAGCATTTAGAAACAGAATGTGTTTGACACCATGGCATCAGTAGTTTGCATATCAAACTTTATATTTGTTCTGCAACATCCTTTAAGCCTTCTGTGTTTATATATAATGAAACTGGGTAAATATTACTCCACAAAGCATATATATACTGTAAATCTTCATGTTTTAAGGGCATTGCCTTGACAAAGATGGACAATTCAAAACAAATGATTTCATAATCGGAATAAAATAATTGAAATAAACAGAGTGCTTGTTGTGATTTGTGTGTTACGTTGAGTTGAGTTTTGGGTGCAGTTCATTGTATCAGTCAACCATCCATTACAAGTTATATACTATTTTGATCAAGTAAATGGGGCAATGTCCATTATTCACTTCTTGGTTTATTTAATGGTTGGTTTTTGGTTTGGCTTGGTTTTTTTTAAACTTCCAGTTTACAATATTTCTACCATTTGGAGAGCATCTTCTCCACACTGTTCTTTATAAATTGAGGAGGAGGACACAACTTTATTAGTCTCCTATGGGAAATTGGGTCACCATAGCAACCAAGATACATATAAATATAAATACAATAAAAAAACATATAAATAAAATAAAACACCAAAAAAAAGAATAAAAAAATAAAATAAAATAAAATAAAAATAAATGAATACAAAAAAATGCAGTGTTGTAGACAGATGCAGTGTTAGACAAGACAAATTGTAAAAATACAATACAGCAGTGACGAGTTTAATCCAGTTCTGTGTGTGTAAGGTGTCGTAATCTAAATTCCTATGACTTGCGGAAATGTGACCTATGTTTGTTTTGATTTTTTTTATGGAAATCCGAGTTTCGATCATGTGTTTGTGCCGTCATAGGTTCGTACCAGACAGTGGCTTGCGCCATGTGAGTTTCTACAGTACGGCGGCTGGGTGACGTCACCGGGATGGGCAAGTCACAAGGCTCCGCCCCCTCTGGGAACCTGTGCGGGTCCGCCTTTGAAATGAGGGACCGAGCGGGAGGACAACCAAGGAAATAAGGTATGCACTACGCGACTGCTTTTTCTTGAAACTACCTAGATTTTAATCGCTGATTTCGCCGGGATTTCGTATGTGTAGGTGGATGCGGTTGCCCGTCTCAAACTCACCTTGAACACAATGTTAAGTGGCAAACTTTGGGGTGAAATGTTCGAGTAAAGTTTGGGATCCGTGGAGCTGACGTTTCCTCGCACTGCGCAGGTTAACGTCGCCGAGGGGGAATAAACAACCACTGTCCACTGTGTTGTTCGGGACGTTTCTACACCTAATTAGATAATTTAAAAGTCCATTGCGTCTCAAATTATTACTTATTTTACTTCCATGCACCCATTTTGCCCTTACAGCCATACTATTGTTTTATCGATCGCGCTACAGGTTGTGCTCGACGCGTCAAGTTCCAGACATAATATTATAACAACCGGTGTTTTTATCCATCCTGCATAACCTAACCGTGAACATGTAATGACACCGTCGTGGTGTTAATCAACTACGGGTATACCGACAATGCCCAAACGATGAATATTCATAAGGAAGTAAAGGATATGCCTTCCAGCGCCCACGTTGTTTTTTGTGTGTTTTTCGTTGCAGGTGACTCCAGAAAACACTATTTTCATGCAAGGTTTGCAATCTGATCTGCAAGCCCATGTAAGTCGTGTTGAGTGACTGCGTATGAAAGAGGTATTCAAGCGGAATGTTTTTTTTATATTATATCTCACCAAACCAACCAAAGTTAATTGGAAATGGCTTTGATAAAATGTTTTTTTGTGCTGCTCCCAAAGACATACTGATATACAGTTATAAATAGTATTACTATTATTTTAAGTGGCACTTAAATACATTTTTGACTGCATGCATGGGGGTGGCATGGATGGACCCCAGATTAAAGCATTTTCTCTGGTGCATTAACTGGTTTAGTGGGTTAGGTCTATATACCCTTCACTCTTGCATGAGTATCGGTCTGGTGTTGATGACAACCCGAATCTGACATTATCGCGTTTTTGAGGGATAAATATGGGATTTTGCATGAACGCTAGACTAGCAATGTAGATCTGATATCTGCCTCAGTACCATCACACAACTCTGTTCCCAACCACCTACCTGCCCACTAGAAGATTCAACAAAGGAAGTCTAAAGCCCAACATGTATCCATCCAAATGAACTGATCCAATCACTGTGTTGCTCATGAGATCAAGCAACACATCGCCACTTGTTTTTTCTTGAATAAAATTGTAGTAATCAATTCTGAACCACCTCATCAGCACATAAACCAAATTTATGAGGTCTAAACTTGAGTCACGCATTATTCCACAGCAGCCTCAACTCCTTGTAACATGCACAGGGCCTACCTATGTGTGTATGTCATATTTGCTTTATTGCCATATATACATCGTTCTATCAAACATTTCCCTTGGGATGAATAAAGTATCCATCTAGCTCTCTATCTACATATTTATGTTTGTCAGCCTACCTGCATTACCTTTGTATCTCTGGTGGGTAGCTCTGGGAACAGCTGATTCAGAACATTTCTCGACACTCAAGCATGAAGAGCACTGAGGTTTGACACATCAAAATGCTGCACTCACTCTGTGTGTGTGTGTGTGTGTGTGTGTGTGTGTGTGTGTGTGTGTGTGTGTGTGTGTGTGTGTATGTGTATGCGTGCACACACCCGCTCCCCCGCAGGGCCCATCATCTTCCTCATGTCACATGGAGCAGCCTTCCACCGACGCGCTGAGCCACCCCGCCATGCGCCCCAGTACGACTCGGTGCCCCGCGACGCCCCGCCCTCCCGCCGCGACGACCGCCACACCCCCCCGCTAGCCGCCAGCGCCGACCCCCTGCCCCCGCCGCCCCTGCCCCACCGCCCCGCCGTCGGCCCCGACGACGACGACGAAGACGACCCAGGCGGCGGCAGCGAGGGCGACCCGGACCCCCTGGACCCCGCCCTGGACATCGACCTCAAGCCCGTCCACCGCTTCATCCCCGACTCCTGGAAGAGCTTCTTCCGCGGTGACAGCGGCCGCAGCGGCGGCAGCGGCAGCAGCAAGAAGCCCTGGCCCATGTCCACGCCGGCCTCCGAGCCGCCCTCCGAGCCGGCCTCCTCCTCCTCGGCCAACAACAACAACAGCTCCAGCGGGGGCGTGCGCTGCTCGCCGCCCCACTCCCCCGAGCCCGGGTCCCACCGCGACCGCTATGGCGGCGGCGGCTCGGCCGGCGGCGGCAGCAGCTACAACTCGCGCAAGGAGCTGCTGGACCCGCACGGGTCCCTGTCGGGCCACACGCACCGCACGGCGATGACCTACAGCGAGCGCGTGGATGAGTACCACCAGCGCTACGCCTACATGAAGTCCTGGGCGGGCCTGCTGCGCATCCTGGGCTGCGTGGAGCTGCTGCTGGGCGCGGCCGTGTTTGCGTGCGTGTGCGCCTACGTGCACAAGGACAACGAGTGGTTCAACATGTACGGCTACTCCTCGCCCGGGGGGGGCTACGGCGGGGGGATGGGCGGCGCTGGCGGGATGTACGGGGGCAGCTACTACACGGGCCCCAAGACCCCCTTCGTCCTGGTGGTGGCGGGGCTGGCCTGGCTGGTCACCGTCATCGTGCTGGTGCTGGGCATGACCATGTACTACCGCACCATCCTGCTGGACTCCCACTGGTGGCCCCTGACGGAGTTCACCATCAACCTGGCGCTGGCCGTGCTCTACATGACCGCCGGTGCGTCGCCGCGCTCGGCCCTCTTTTTGTGTCGTTTCACTTCAGGTTTCTCTCTTTGATCGTCGATCGGTGTTTTATTTGTTTGGGTGTCCGTGACAGCGCGAGGCCCCGCCCGATGTTAACGGCGCGCGCTAAATGTCCTTTGCGGGGTTTGCAGGGACGCTGTGTTGCCCCATGTGTTTTGCCCCACGTCTTGTTTATTTTTTTGTCGAGCGGCGAGGCTGATTTAGCCGGCCGCTGGCAGTCTCGGAATCGATCCATTTGTGACATCACATGTGGACCGCGGAGCTGAGTTGTCCTGGATTTGGATCTGACGCTTCCACTTGTGATGTCACAAATGGATGTCTTTCAAAAACACCTTGTCATGACCATTCCCCCCCCCCACCCCACCCCCCCTCCCCCCCTCACTCCTGGTGTTAAGATAGGAAGCGACGAAGAAGAAACATTTTCACGACAAAGGGCGGCAGTAGCTCAGTGGGGTAGAGCTGGTGGACAGAGCGGATCATCCACTAATCGTAGGGTCGGCGGTTCGGGCCCCTTGATCCTCCTCCTCCTCCAACTGTCCACCTGTCGAACCCCACAAATGTACTGATTGTAAGTCGCTTTGGACAAAAGCGTCTGCTAAATGCCCCTCTTACCCTTTGACGACGCTCTCTGTGTGCACAGCCATCATCTACGTGCGGGACACCACGCGCGGGGGCCTCTGCTCCTACCCGGTGTTCAACAACCCCATCAACGGCGCCTTCTGCCGGACGGAGGCGGGCCAGACCGCCGCCATCATCTTCCTCTTCCTCACCATGGTGCTGTACCTGATCGGGGCCATGGTGTGTCTGAAGCTGTGGCGCCACGAGGCGGCTAGGCTCTATCGCCAGAAGTATGGTGTCGAGGTGAGGGCGGCGACGGCCCCCCCCCCCCCCTGGCTCGTTACCACAGGAGCCGGGGGTTAGGGGTTCGATTCCCACTAGGCCCCCCCACACACACACACACACACACACACACACACACACACACAGACTCATGCTCAAGATGATTGTTGGTTCACTAACTTCCATGTTCGTTATATCTGTGGGTGTTTCCTTTGTGAATGTATGTGCGTTACATGATGAGTGATATGATGCTGTATGCAATGAGTCCATTTTTTTGCTTCCTACTTCATAGATGCGGTCAGCAGACAGGGTTGACGCACATGCTATGGTAAGCACTCGATGTGTTTTGGTTTCCAATTCATTGTAACGAAGGGGCAACA
>JAXIVH010000025.1:2281100-2293600 GCA_036785325.1 Urophycis tenuis | reverse complement strand
TCTCACATGCTTGCTTTGTTCTTCCATTTCATGTAATGTCAATGTTAGAACGTTAGAACCCACTTACTGATAATTGTTTACTCTAGAAGTGCCCTTCGAGTGCCCTGATAATGCGCTGTTCATGTAGGTCGTCATTTTGTCTCCCCTCTGGACCGCTGTGTCGACATGGGATGATTTTGGACCTTGTGATCTGTTTGCAAATTGTACACCACTTAAGTGTGTTTTTATTTCTTCGTGAACTATTGAACTTAATTGCATGATGTCATGTGTATCCTTGAGTGTAGGTGCATTCTGTGTCTCCTAATACAGACGTATTTATGCACTTTATGACCTGGGATTGTCTTATTATTAAACAAACAGCTGGGCATTACTTCTCTACACTTAATAATCTGCTTTGCCTTGAAAGGTTTAAAATGTGTATTTTAAAGTTCGGCTCTATTAAAAAAATAATTGTACAGCTGTAGGCTACTCGTCATTTCACTTGATAAAGTACAACATGCTGGGTACAATGTTTGTCCTGATTAATAATATTGGCTAAAGAAAAAACACATGCATGTCATTACTTAAGTATTTGTGGGCGATCGCAATGTGCGTTCGTGTGTGTATGGTATGACAACAATGAACACGGTTAAACTCAGACTACCTTATCGCTAATACAGGCGTCGAAACCAACCGCGTAGAGGTGTATTTAGAATAGGGCTACAGAAGACAGAAGGAGGAAACAACTTCGATGGTGAGTTTCAGGATCCGCGTGTTAAGAGACGTTCTGGGCGGTCTGACACGGTCACGTTTAATCGGGTCGCCGATGTATCAATAGCTTAAAAAAAAAAAAAAAAAAAAGTTTCACAGGGCAGCAAAAACACACCAGCAAGTGCCTGTCGTCGGTAACCGGAGAGGTGAGGGCCTACCTGGGGAAGGGGGCGGAGTCAAGGAGCTGACTACTGGATCAGGGTGTGGCCCCAGAGTCCTGGTCAACACTGTTTGGTGACATTAGCTTCACTTCAAATCCTTCATTGGATCTAAGAACGTCCATCGGTAAGTAACTCCGTGAGATCCCTCGTCGATTGGCAGTAAAGTCTTGATTTTAATACGTGTTGATGTCGTGAGACTTCAGAGTTGTGTTGTAGCAACAGTTGTGTAAAACGCGCGCTAGGATTACATAAAGGCGGACAAATAGGAGTGATGACAATAGGGGGTTTTGATGTAAGGATGCCAGGCCTATTCTGTAACCTGCGATTCTCCTCACGGGTGTTGTTGCTATAATCCCAGTTACTAAACCCATAGATCTACTATATAACTGATAACACAAAACACACACCTACATTGGTATTTGTCTTTCGTCCTACCTTAATCTCTTGAGTGTTGCACCTGTTGGGCGGTGGCTTTAATTGGCATGCTGCTTTAAATTCAACTGTTGAATTAAACTATGAATAAAAAAAAGTTAAATGGATCAATTGAATCGTTTTGATCTTGGATGTTGTTCAACTGTATCGGGAATAGGACGTTTCGAGACGCGAGGAGCTCCACAACACCGGGAATGTCTTCCAGGCCAAACGGGAGTCCGCCTCCCTACGAAGCAGACAACGGATAGTAAGTATTCTCAGTGCCTCGTTCCGGTAGGCCAATTCATCACCTGAAGCCATACTCCTAATAGAACCACCACAAGACCCCAGCACAACTTTAAAAAAAAAAAATAAAAAAAAATAAAAACTGGTTCTTGTATGTGGTCCTTAGTGCGCCGACCCAGCCCGCCTACTCCTACTACCCCGACGATGAGTTCCAACACTTCTACCGCTGGACGTCTCCGCCGGGCATCATCAAGATCATGGCGGTCATCGTCATTGTCCTGTGCCTGGGCATGTTCGCCTGCGTGGCCTCCACGCTAGCCTGGGACACCCAGGGCGGCCTCTCCGGGTTTGGGGGCGGCGGTTACGGCGGCGGCTATGGCGGCAGCAGCTACGGGGCGGGATACCCCAGCGGCGGCGGCGGTGGCTACGGGTCGTTTGGCGGCGGGGGCTACGGCGCCGGGAACAGCTACGGCTACGGGGGCATCGGCGGCAACTACAACGACCCCCGCAAGGGCAAGGGCTTCATAATCGCCATGGCGGCCATCACCTTCATCATGGCACTGGTGGTCTTCATCATCATCGTCTCGCACCAGACTCTGTGTCAGTCCAGGAGGTTCTACCTGGCCGTGTTGATCCTGTGCGCCATCCTGGCGCTGATGATGCTCATCGCAACCATAGTGTACCTGGTGGCGGTGAATCCCATGGCGCAGTCGTCCAGCTCCATCTACGCCATGCAGATCCAGGGACTCTGCGCCCAGTACCAGCAGCCGGCGCAGACCGGGGTCTTCGTCAACCAGTACCTCTACCACTACTGTGTGGTCGAGCCCCAGGAGGTGAGGGGTCCCAATATGTCTCCTGGGTCTGCAATACCGCGTGGACCCTTGTTGGTTCTTCTGTTTGGGTTTCTCAACCCCTTTTGGGTTTGCGTCTTATTGTGGGTCAAGTTTGTGTTTGTGTTTTGTGTCTTGTTTGGTTGTGTCATCTGGGTCGGGTTTCTTGCTCTTTTGGCCTCACTTTGAATTTGTTCACCTTTATTGGAGTCTTGTTTGCGGTTATTCATCCTTTTTGTTGTTGTTGTTGTTGTTGTTGTTATTGTTTTCCCTGGCTTCATCAGGCGATCGCGATTGTCTGCGGGTTCCTGGTCACGGCAGCCCTGATCATCATGATGGTGTTTGCTCTGAAGACCCGCCAGAAGATCCGCGGCTATGGGAAGAGCAACATTCTGTGGAAGAAGGTGAAGATGGTGGACGAGCTGGCGCCGCCCGGGGATGTGGAGGCGTGGGTGAGTGGCCGCGCGCAACTCCTGTCCCTTCGCTCGCGTTCCCCTTTTTTCACATCGCGTCATTTCGTAGATGCTGTTTTCAGGGTTCTTCAGTGTCCTCAGGTGGGCCGAGGGCATAGGGGGGCTCGAAACCAACACTCATCATTTTGGAAGTGCTTAAGAAATAAACCACCCAGAAAAATAGAGAATACTCTCTCACAAGCAGGTACAGACAGGTGTTGCACTAGGAGGCAACTAGGTTGGTTGAGTTGAGGCTCTAGCTTTGATTTGAGAAGCTAGCTACTGTTGATTTGAGGAGTTGACTTGTTCATTTGAGAAGCTAGCTGGTGTTGTATTGAGGAATTGACCTGTTAATTTGAGGAACTAGCTGGTGTTATTTTGAGGAGCCAGCATGCTTGGGGTGGAAACGACAAACAACAAGAGGGCTGGGGGGGGGGGGGGGGGGGATCAGCTTGAGTCAGCGTGTGCCTCTTTCCCTGTTTTGGTTGTCAGAGAGCTCCCAGAGTGATTGCAAGCCAGTGGTCCAACCGGTTGGGTCACTGCCGGGGAGGGTAAGCGAGTGTGACACCAGGAACAGCTCTTGGTTTCTGGGTGTGGTGTTTACATGGATGGTACTCTCATACTTCATGGTTTACAGCTATTTGAGCAAACCTTAACTCTCCTGGGCTCATTTCTTTTGAGGGGAGGATTAGTCATTGTTCATCCTCTGATAGTATACTTCAGGTCGAGTGGATTTGTAAAGGAGTTATTGTTGAATACCTAATCAATGTGAAGATCCCCTGTCCTGTTTAGTGAATGTTTGTTTACGTTCAACTCCTTGTTTGGGACTTTGGGGGTGGTTGTGTAACGACCCCATAACGTCATACGTCGACGGTTAAAAGTCACATGACTTTTACGATGTTATTTGGACTTCTATCTATCTTCTATCTATCTATGTCAAATTGCTTTGAGTATTTAGTGACCCATAATAACCCGAGCCATCTCATTCCTAATCAACCCCATCAGTAATAAACATCCACAAAAAGAACTGGAACCGTCCCGCGGGCCCGGCGCCGGTCTCGCTCGGCCTCCATTTTGACCCGGCGTGTGCCTCCTGTCTCCCAGGTGAACAACGTGTCGGCGCCCCCAGAAGAGGAGCCCATGTCGGACTACCCGCTGAAGCCGGCCGGCTCCCGGAGCCACCTGGACGACGGCAGCAACTACGACAAGCCGCCCTCAGACTACAGCGCTGTGTGAGTATTGTCTCCCCCCCCCCCCCCCCCCCCCCCCCCCCCCCCAGGGGCCAAACGGTGTTCTTTACTCGCCTCACGCTCCCAAAGAATGCTTCAAAGGGTGAAGGGGGCTTTTAGCAGACGCTTCTGTCCAAAGCGACTTACAGTCGGTACATTTGTGGGGTTCGACATGTGGACAGTTGGTGGGGGGGGGGGGTCAAGGGGATCAAACCGCCAACCCTACGGTTAGTGGACGACCCACTCTGTCAACCCGCTCTACCCACTGAGCTACTGCCGCCCTACTGCTCTATTTGACGTTGTCTGCTTTTTTTAAACCTTTGTTTACAACTTGTGTAATTCCCTGCTCAAAGAGAGTATTTTGGCCACTATTTCATTTTTTCTGCAACGACAACCACAGTTTATAAGCGACCGTCCATGTGTCTCAAATTCAAAATCCCTGAAACCTTTTTCGGCACACTTTATTTATCGCACAAAAAACCAACCAACCTGTATGGCAGCGTAGAACTTGGATGGAATGTTGCTCAGCGCAGAAAGGCGGTGGTTGGGGATCCACCTGCCACAACATGTCCGCAATATGGCGCGTCTATAGGGACGTTTTCAAGGATAGAAAAATGGCACATTTTTCCCCAAGCCCACATAGAGGGAGGCCTGCTAAGCTCGTTGAGTGGCTGCTGCAGCACATTTACTGAGACGAATAAAGAAGGTTAAAATGGCTTTTAAATTAAACAGAACATTGTCAAGCAAGGGGACACGGTGAGATGCAACTCTGGCGGTTTCGGGATTATCCAGTTTTTTGTTGTTTTTTTTGTCAGAGAGGAAAAAAAGCGATCCAATCATGAGCAATCTTTTTTTTTTTTTGCTAACATTTCTAGTGAATCACTTGATTGGTCTTCTGTCCTGCAAGATGAAGATGAAACGCATGGGCATCATACTGGGTCATGCTGGTTCATATGCACTTACTAAAACAACCTGCCCGCATAGAAAAAAATCAATTTGATGAATCTGTATTTCCACAGTTTTTTTTTTCTTCCCCAAAACAGAAATGAGGGCGTGTATGCTTTCCAAAATTCTGAAGAATCGTACTGGTCCATGCTGGTTCATACGTACTTATTAAAACGTACGACCTGCATGGGAAAACACAGAGGTTGATGAATCAGTATTTCCATTTGTATTTTTACCCAAAACAGCCATGAGAGGTGTATGGTACTCCCGTACCATACTGCTCATTCTACTGGTGTCTATTTCCTAAGTATCTAAAAAAAAAAGCCAAAAGTAGCAAAAGTAAGGAATTGCAATTATAGCTTTGTTGATTATGTTGATGAATGATATATGCAGCTTAACATGGAGGCATAACCATATAACCTGTATCTGAAATCACTCAGTCACTTTGGATAAAAGCATATGTAATAAAATAATCAAATAGTTGATATTGACGGTAAATAAAAAGAGTCAGGTTAAATCACCAAATAATTGATGCTTCTGCAAGCACAGCAAGCAGAGCAGGGATCGTGTTTACTGTCCACAAAGGGGGTGGCGACGTGTTTCCACCACCGTGGTCACGGTGACACAGCAGAACACGCGCCAAAAAAACCACCGCCACTCCATCGCCTCGCCACAAAGTGACCGAACGTGACTCTCTCCCCCCCTCCGTCTCCCCTTCTCTCGTCTCTCCCCCTTCCCTCGTGTCCCAGGCCCAGGCTGGGCCACGACCTACCGCTCCGCAACAGTGGCGCCCCGTACAGTAGCAGCTCGGAGCTGGCCAGCTCCACCGCCAAGCCCCCCAAGAGGCGCCCGCGCCGCGCCCGCCGGCCCGACGGCCAGGCCTACGAGACGGACTACAACTCCTCCGGAGACGAGCTGGACGACGACGACTATGACGGGTAACGGAGGGGGGGGGGGGGACACGTCTGGCGGGCCAGTGGGGGGCGGGGCCTCGACCGAAAGGTACTGGGTTCAATTCCCCTCCCACCCCGCCAAGCCCAGCCTTGAGCAGGATGATGGCTACCTGCCTACCTGCTCCATGAGGCCGCCATTTCTGGAGACAGATTACATTTTATTAATGCTATTATTATTTATTTACATTTACATTTACGGCATTTAGCAGACGCTTTTATCCAAAGCAACTTACAAAGAGTACATTTGTCAGAAGAAGGTGAAACGTTTCATTGCTGCTAAAACAGTAAGAAAGTCACCAGAACAGATTTCAAGGTTAAAACAATTGCTAGTGTACAACATCTCTGGCTAAGTGCCAAGTTACAAAGCGCAATTACAAAGTGCCAAGACTTACAACATACAAGAGCATGAGGTTTTTTTTATTATTTTTATTTTATTTATTTTATTATTATTATTGTAATATTATTATTGTTATTAATACACATTTTTGTTTCCACATTTATTTTATATATATTTTACTTTTTTTCTTACCTGCTTTTTTGTACTCGTTTTGTAAAAAAAAACATTTCTCTCGCGCCCCCGCAGCGAGTTCCCGCCCCTCACCAGCGAGGACGCCCGGCTGGCCTACAAGCGGGAGTTTGACCGCGAGCACCAGGAGTACAAGGAGCTCCAGGCCGAGCTGGACGCCGTCAACCGCAAGCTGTCGGACGTGGACCGGGACCTGGACGACCTGCAGTCGGGCAGCCCTCAGTTCCTGGTGAGAAACCCTCCCCTCCCTCCCCCTCGTTTTGTCTCCCGTGTTCCTCCCCCCGGTGGGCCGGCGGCCCAGGGGAGACCCCCCGGCGAGGGGAGAGGGGTGAGGTCTCGTACGCCAGGGAGGCGGCGGTGGAGGTTGAGAAGATTAAAGAGAGAGAGAGTGGTTATTTTGGTGCCTTTTTTTATTGACGGGACAGACAGACAGACAGACAGACATGGCGTGAGTTGAAATAGACATGTAGCAGAGGACCGCAGGCGGGAATCAAAATCTGGAGTTCGCTGACAAGGGCGTGTTGCCGACGTCGTTGGCGCGTTAAAGTGAAGCCGTTTGGAAATCTTTTTTTTTTGTGTGTGTGCGCTGTGGG
This sequence comes from Urophycis tenuis, assembly GCA_036785325.1. NCBI lineage: Eukaryota > Metazoa > Chordata > Actinopteri > Gadiformes > Phycidae > Urophycis > Urophycis tenuis. The sequence continues at coordinate 2,286,504 of JAXIVH010000025.1, read as the reverse complement.
ATCCTCTGAAGTGTGGTCATCTGTTTGTGTCTCCACAGGATGCCCTGGATGAGTACAACAAGCTGAAAGACTACAAGAAGGTAAGCAGAGCCAACTGTGTTCAACAGCAATCAAACCTCAAAATCAAGAGCTTGTGCAAATAACACCTTTCTTCGTCGTCGTGTTTATTCTCGCGTGTGTACTAGAAGAAGAAGACTTACTCTTTTGATCCCGTGAGGGAAATTTTGTCTCTGCATTTAACCCAATCGTGAATTAGTGAAATACACATAACACAGTGATGGTGAGGAACACAGTGAGGTGAAGCACACACTAAACCCGATGCAGTGAGCTAGCTGCCTGCAACAGCGGCGCTCGGGGAGCAGTGAGGGGTGAGAGGTGCCTTGCTCAAGGGCACTTCAGCCGTTCGAACTGGTCGGGGTTCGAACCGGCAACCCTCCAGTTATAAGTCCAAAACCCTAACCAGTAGGCCGTGGCCGCCCCCTACTTTTATGCCTGTTTTTATTTGTTTTTCTCACACGGGTCTGCTGATCGCCTAATGAATAAGCAGCAACATTTAACAGCAGTAAACTAACCCAAACCCAAACGGCACATTTGAGAACCTTTCATAATTCTCGCATTCTCGTGTGTATTTTTTTTAAGCATGTAACATCTAAATAACTGCTTTCCTCACAGTCTGCCCATTCAAGATGAATCCGCTATTTCATGGCTATGAACTGTAACACAAGTCACACCTGTGATAGTTGTGTGTGTGTGCATTTCTAAGCATGCAATATCTAAAATATTAATAATAACAGGTAATTAATTAACAGCTCATACTTATTCATGTGCCCCCCCCCCCCAGTCTGCTGACTACCAGATGAAGAAGCGAAGGTGCAAGTACCTGAAGGGGAAGCTGAACCACATCAAGAAGATGGTGAGCGACTACGATCGGACCTGAGCGGATCCCTCCCTCTTCACCAGTCCACCTCACCCCCCCCCCCCCCCCCTGTGGACCCCCACTGGACCCCCACTGGACCCCCACTGGACCCCCCCACCCTCCTTATAGCTCTTTCCATTCTCCTCTCTAAGGGACTCTAGGGGTGGGGTGGGGGGCAGGGGGGGCATTTGCGGGTTCTGAGCCGATACGACAAGCCAGCAGACAGGAAGGTGTTTAGCGCTGGACTAACCGTTTTAACCGATGGACATTCCTAACCGATGTGGATTATTGTGAATTATTTTTATTAAATCAACTTCATGTTGATTTTTTTTTTTTTTTTTTAAGTCCTAACTTGTTTTTAGTCAAGAGTTTTGTTTCGCAATGTGTTTTTAAAGATGTACTCAGCCGTTGTCTGGGTGTGGTACAAATGTGTACATATTTGGGAAGCATTTCTTGTGTCTTTCTGGTCGGTAGTGATGTCATGTGGAGTGAATTTTTATGACGGTGGGCGTGAGAAAAGACCGCGGCTGTCAATGGGTTTTAAAATGTGCTATGCCCTTTTTTATGATAATAAATAATGTAAGGACATTGTTGTGGACATATTTTAAGGTGTTGCTTTACATCGGCTTCGTAATTCTACACTCACTTTTTTTTTGTGGTGGATTGTGGCTTTCCAACATTTTCTTTTAGATAGAAGCATCTCAATGCTGTCTTGTTGTTTTCTAGCATTTTCTGGCACTTTCTAGCCGCTGAAGCTGATTGGGAGCAGTTCTTCTCCTCCTCTAAGCAGTTGCAACAAAACCGACACACTTGAAGCAGCCGAAGTAAGTTATACAGCTCAAGAATGGCCAGCTGCTGTTTTCTGAACCGCGGTAGTTCCCCCTGTGCCTCTTGAGCTGAGGTGACGGACTACAGGATCTGGACACTTTAAAACAACCACAACACATAGCACAGATGGATGTATCCACTGTACACCCCAAACAATACTGTCAGGAAAATGCCATACGTATATATATATTAATATACATCTCAAAGTCGGCTAATAAACACAGCATGGGGGGGGGGGGGGGGGGGGGTATTGTAGGGGTGTGGTCTTAATCCTCCACCCCGGCCCACCTCACAGTTTAGAGTATTTTGCACCTCCTTTGTAAAGTCCGAAGCGCCCTGGCATCATGCAGCGGCACCCTGGCCCTGGCGTGTGTGACCTGAGATGGCCGCTTGAGTGTTTGGTAGTCGGTCACCCGCTTGGCCGCACAGCCAGGAGGGACATTAGACTCCGCCAGTCGGCATGAAGCAGTAGAAGGAAACGCACACCGAAATGAACCAGAGGTTGCAATAGCTTTCATGGAACCGTTATTTTTCTGATGCCGAACGCACGCCCCGCATCACCCCTTCATTAGCCTTCACCAACGCCATTAGAGTAGAAGGAAAGATCTGCGTCGCCATTTTGAAGTGAAGACATCAACCAAGTTGCGTTTCGTCCGGGGGGCTCTGTTGTGGCCGGAGACGCGGCTCTGGGATGAAGCCGGCTCTGTTCTAAGTTGATAAGACTACACACACCACACTTGAGTTCAAACACAGAGCGCCATTGTTTTTCGTTGCGTGCTGCTCACTGTTTTTCTACTTTGCTATCTATGACCATAAACACCAAAACATAGGATGGAGGTCAAGGGAGGAGTCAAGGCCGTCAGGCTGTTTTGAGCTGCTCGCTCTGCATAGAGTGCCTCCTCAGCAAGGCCCTCCTGGACACCTCCTTGGGGTGCCCGGGCGGAGCGCAGGGGAGAAACATCTTGAGGCCCGCCACCCTCTCCAGGGGCTCTCCCCCGGCGGCCCGCCCCGCCCTGCCCCCGCCCGGCGCTGGGGTGCCGTTGCGTTGCGGGTTCAGCTGCAGCGGTGGCAGGCTCCGCGGGGGGCAGGACCCCACCACGTGGTCCAGGAGGAACGCCCCGGACCCCCGCCGCTCAAACTCCGGCAGGGCCCTCCTGGCCACGGTGCCCTCCGGGGACTCCCCGGAGGAGGAGAAGGAAGAGGAGACACCGGAGCCCGCCTGGGTGGAGGAGCGCCCGGAGGCCGTCATCCGCCGGCACTCCGCGGGGGGTCTGGCCCGCTCCCCGCCGTCCTCCAGGCTGGGGGTCTTCAGGGCCAGCTGGGGGTCGGAGGCGTAGTGGTCGGCGCCCAGCCTGCGTCGGTGTATGATGTTGTCCAGGCTGCAGAGGGCCGTGCCGGGGGTCTTGCCGCGGGAGAAGGGGGCCGAGGGCGAGACGGAGCCCCCCGGCCCGCCGGCCTGGTGCTGCGGGGTGTGGAGGTTCGGGTGCGAGGCCGAGTGGGAGGAGCTGATGCCGGGCAGGCATATCGCGTGGGGTCCCCGCCTGTGGCTGCCGCGCGCCAGCGCTTCCTTCCCCGCCGCCGCCTCCTCCTCCCTCTCGGCTCGGCCTCCTCTTTTGTCGGACCCGTGGCCGCCATCCGTCGGGGCGTTTTCGGGACCCCCGTGCACGCCGAAGCAGACGTGGCCGTCGGCGGTGGCGGCGGCGCTACGGTTGCTGTGGCTGCCGCCGGCCTTCCTCTCGTTCCCGGACGTGTCCGGTCTGAGGCGCCCGGGGAACACCTCCTTCCTGGGGCCGTGCTCCGGCGGGAGGTTCTCCGTCGCCGCGGGGGGCTCGGCCGCAGCGGGGGGGGGAACCCGCGGGCCCCCCGACACGGGGATCTTCAGCCAGGGTTCGGAGTTCAGCCTCAGCAGGGGCTGCTGCTGCTGCTGCTGGAGCCGGCCAGGCCAGCGCTGCTGCGGACGCGGGTCCCGGAGCCGTGTGGGGGAGCAGGGGGTGGAGCTCCCCCCGCTGCACGCGTAGCACTGGTTCTCCTTGAAGGAGAACACCTGCTTGTGGGGGCCCCACGAGGAGGAGGACGACCCGGGCCCCGTGCCCAGCGGGGACGTGATGATCTGGATCTCGGAGGGGGAGGCGGGCGCCTGGGAGGCCCTGGCGTCCAGTGCAAAGTGCGGTGCCAGCCCGTGGCGGTACTGCCTGGGCCGGGCCCTGCCGCCGCCGCCATCGGTGGTGATGATGATCACCTCCTTGCCCTGGCTCTTGTAGGCGTCCAGCAGCAGCCTCAGCACCTTCTGGTCGCCGGCGGTGACGGCGTACACCAGCGCCGAGGTCCCGCTGTGGTCCTCCAGGCCCAGGTCGGCGCCGCCGGCCAGCAGCAGGGCGACGGGCTCCGGCCCGGCGTGCTCGCGGCAGGCGTGCATCAGCGCCGAGCGGCCGTCCTTGTCCTGGATGTTGGGGTCGGCGCCCCGCTCCAGCAGGTACTTGAGGAGCTTGGCGCGCCCCACGCTCTGGCCGTCGGCGTGCTGCGTGCGGCACGCCACCATCAGCGGCGTCTGACCGTGGCGGTCGCTCTCGTTGATGTAGGCTCCGCCCTCCAGGAGCAGCCGCGTGAGCCGCAGGCGCCGCAGGTAGACGGCGCGCAGGAGGGGGTGGGCCGAGTCACCGGCCACGTCCGCCACGCACTCTTCTCCGTCCATGGCCGGTCGCTGCGCCCCGGGTGGGCGAGTGGGTGGTCGGGGGGGAGGGGACGGGACGTCACGGTCTGGAGGCTGCGGATTAGAACACGAAACTTAAACTTGCGCCATGTTGGTTTTGCCTTCAGCAGCCTCTAGTGGCGTGAGTTGTAGCTGCAGCTATAGCCGTGGCATTTTCTGACGCTTACTGCCGTCGGAGATTCTTCCACTGCGGGGTGGGAAGGGGGAGTTGGGGGCAAAAGTGGACAAGAATGACACGATTTTATTTAACTCGTGGAACGGCGCGTTTCATTACTGAGAAACGTTCTCGCTCCGATATTTTAATTGAGTGAATAACTGCAGTAGAAAAGTAGGCCTACATGTATGATACTACTTAAAATATGAATTGGGTAAATCATCGGGTAACCTCTGTATTTGCCATGAAGCCATGAGCTAAAGCAATTCGCAATGAATGTAGAATGCACACAGGGTCACTAAATATGAATAGGGTAAAAACAACCAAAAACAAAATATGAAAACCAACTGCCATCTATATGATTCACCAACATGAGCATAGATGTTCTTGTTGGTTTTCTTATCTTCTTGTTAATGTTGTCTCCTGGCAGGAATCATTCAAAGGCTAACACACGCGTTACAATGTGTCTATTGGTGATGTACAATGCACCCAAGGTCGTGTTTTACTGTGGCTGCAGCTAAACCAGATGTCTGTAGATGTGTCATCACCATGACAGAGCAACAACAGCTACAGTACAGGCAAATATGACAACACTGTATGTCTTCAACCGGCTGTAGCCTTCAACCATGAGTATTAGATATTGGTCTTATCCCCATGGGAACTACAACTCTGATCTCACAGTCATTCTAGCAGGGCTAGGAGAAGGGGCAACAAAGGTAATTGTGGGTAATGTAGGAAAATAGCGCATTGGAGCAGATCAGGAAGAACCCTGACAAGATGGCGAGTGACAAATTGC
>JAXIVH010000025.1:2263600-2278600 GCA_036785325.1 Urophycis tenuis | reverse complement strand
TTAACAGATCGTATCCATGGTAACAAGTTGTATGCCATGAAGTACCGTGGTCGTCCACCGGATGTCGCTATCATAAAGTATTTCCCTGACTGCGCCCAAACGTTTGGCGGGCATGAATTATATTGTCTGCGTGTATGTTGTTCTGTTTCGTCTGTCTTACTGAATTTCATTAGATATTGAAATTGGCTCTCAAGTGTCACGCATTGAGCGTGACAGTCACTCTTGTTGGTCTTTTGTCACGCTCTCCCACCACACATGGCATTTCTCACGCTGAAAAATAACTTATAATATGCCGCAGCACCCAACATTTCTCTAGCTCTCCCCATGGAACAGGCGCGTCTCCCCTGGCGTTCTAAATCGCAGCCCGTCACTTACCAGCGATCAAAAAATTGCATTGTAGTATCTGGGTAAGATGTAACGCAACAACCAATGAAAAAAGCTCGTTCGCGTGATTCTGCTACAACCAGCTTACGAAAGTTTCGAAGCACCAAGAGAGGAAACCGGAGCTCTGAGCATCACTTAAAGCACAGAGTAAGGATCTCTTGTGTTAATCTTCCAACAAATTCACAACTTGTCTGACACAAACAGTGACAACTTGACTGCTGTTCAGGAATGTTTCACAGATAATTAGAAACATTTTTTTCAATGCTGAGTGTCTGTAGCCTTAACTTAGGCAACTATCTTACAGCCCGTTCAATGGCAAGACCTATTCAAAACAAGTAGGGATTCGTTATCACAGGATTACTGACATATTCTCACATTATAATCATCTTTCTCTCCAAATAGGGGAAATAATTTTATTGGCATTAAATAAATTAATTTGTATTGCATAGTCAATGTAATAGGTCACTTTTAAAATCATGTCATATTTTGTATATTCTGCATCAATGAGCCGGGGGGCCGACGGAACGGGACCCGGGGGGCAGGGGGGAATGTCACTCTTGCATGTCTTCAAAACTTGAGAGCCCATTGGATTCTAGCAATCTGAATATAGACTATTGTTTTAGATTCCCTGTGTATGCATAAAAAAAAAGAATTATGTTATCTGAAAACTCTAAAATAAGGAGCAGCACTGTCTCTCAAACACAGCGAGATAAGACCTTAGACATACCAAGAATACAGGCAAGCATTATATTCATGCTGATAGCCTAAGCTTAGCGAAGTGTATGTGTGTTCGTTCTGTCGGAGCCGAAGAGGTCAGTGGACACGTTGAGAAGTTGGGGTTCCATTGTTGCTGTCCATGGTGCTGAAACCCAAATTCCACACCCTGGAACAGAAACGGCCGAGTCCAAGTTCATAATATCAAATCCTGACGTGTTTTGTCCACGGCAGACTGATTCTGATTCATTCCACCTCTGGCTTGTGCTAATTAAAGCATCATAATCAGAGACGGTTGACTCAGAAACACCAGGGAGGTGCTCTGTAAACTGGAAAACAAAACCGTGCCGCCCTCAGTGAAGGATCTCACGGGAGGCTTGAGACTGTCGAAAATGTAGGCCTACTTTTTATTCAAATAAACAAGGGTGTAGGGGGCCTACAGAGATTAAATGTGTGAAATGTTGCGTGTTTACATACACATAAATTAATAGACACAATACAATCAATTCATGTTCACGGCCAGTCATTTTAGGGATTTATGAGGGAGTTATTTTGGGAGTAGCAGACATACAGTAGGCTACTAGTAATCCGGCCTAATCCCTTGCTGGCGATATTGACATACGACAAGAGCTCCATTATGAAAGCCTGCAAAAGCCTCACTTCGGACCAAATACCAGGGCAACTCGCTGTCCGAGAACAGTACATAAATGGTCTGCTGTTGTTCATCACAGTAAAAACTCACTTGTGTCTCCTTTAGTCACATCTTTACTTTCTTTACATTAAGAACATAGATGTTGTGATGAACCATTGTTGGTGACAACCATCAATGGCCCATCAGCAGTTCCCCCCTGGTAATTCAAGTCTAAATGCTAACTGTTTATGATGATGCTAAGCATCGTCATGTGACTACGAGATAGAATGAAACACTTCGGGACTCAATGACTTCCCTTCACAACAAACTCTGAAAATCTGTTGACTTGCATACAGCTATAATGCAGTCTGCATCAATTAAAGATAAGAATTGCTCTGTGATCACTATACATGGGATAATTCGCAATAAAAAATCGAGATTTTTTATTTTTATACACTTACAATTATTTCTATTTATTATCAAAATTATGCTTATCATAGTACCCACAATTTAAAAAGTAAGAAACACCCAACTTCCTCGAAGTAGTGGCGGCCAGGGTGCGTATCAATTATTTTCTTTGTCGGCCTATGCAAGAGAAGTCTCACTCAAAGTGGCCAATAATATCTTTGAGGGGGGCATTTGCCACCGCAGGCCCCATGGTGGCATCAATTGCCCCCTTTGACTTTCCTCGAATCCAAGAGTTGTATTCTCCACTCTCTAGAGAGCCCCTACACTAGGCAAACACTATGCACGAATTACCAAACAATGACCAAACAACGATTACCACCGACACAACAACTAACATTCCACTGCCCCTGCAGACAGCCTGTGAAAAGGCTGCTGCTGTATATTCACTCACACTGCAATGAGAATGATTATGCACGAGGAATGACAATTGATATACGAATTAGTCAGACTCCCATAGAATAGGGACGCAATTGACTTGGAGTAGTTTGACTAAAGACTATAGCCTACGGCACAAATGTCAATGAAGACATGGCATGTACGAGAAAACAGCGTCGCCGGCATTTGAGTGACCTGTCTCTTTAAGTCGGTGTCAAAGCCGATTACCGGTGATCTCGGTTGTGATTCCGTTTTCACCGTCTGTTCTCCCAATCTATTTTTGTTTTACATTGCCGACACACACGACAAAACGTAACGTTTTTATGCATGGCCCTCCTCTCTCTCTGTCGACATTAGTAGTCGTCCGTGAGGGGGGGCTGGTTTCAAGCCACGGGGGTAAGCTCCCACTTTGTCAAAGTTTGGACCATGGATACCTCGGCTAGCTGCCTCCTGTAGTGGAAGTGATTTCGCCGTGTGACGCGTGCTGCATCACCCCCACCCACATACACACAGACACACACTCACACACACACACCCGTCCCCTTTTTTGTTTTGAGTTGTTAACGGGAATCCCCGGAGAAATGGCACCGCGGATGTGATGCTTCTCTGGTCTTCGCCGGTTCAAACGACGACACGCGGAAAAAACGGTGAAACGTGTAAAATGCAGAAGAGCGTGCGCTACAACGAGGGCCACGCTCTGTATCTGTCGGTGGTCGCCCGCAAGGAGGGCTCCAAGCGCGGCATCCTGAGCAAGAAGACCGCCGAGAACAGCCGCTGGAGCGACAAGTTCTTCGCGCTCTACCAGAACCTGCTGTTCTACTTCGAGAACGACCAGAGCACACGACCCTCGGGCATCTACCTGCTGGAGGGATGCACGTGCGAGAGATCCCCCGCGCCCAAGGCGTCCTCCTCCGTCGGCAAGGAGCCCCCCGACAAACTACAACAGGCAAGTCATGGCCCGTCTTGTGGTGTCCATCATCGATCTTGACCCAAGTCTTGTGTCTGCATCGGGGGTCTAAGTTAGTGTGACGTGTTTACGTGGGTCCTTTTTAATAGCAGTTTGATCACAATAACAGCAACATTGCAGCATAAGCCAGTATGATATACTGTAGGTAGGCCTATATATGAAGCAATGTATTGATCGTTCTGTTGTAGTTAGAATAACAGAATAAAGTAAGTAAGTAAGAAAGTAGATCTAAGTAGATCTCCTCAGTTCTTGTGTTTGGTCGAGCTGCTCAATGTGTACCTACATGCTTATGGTAAAATAGACTAGGAGTGAGCAGTGGGTCTGGATTATCAGACACTACCGCAATATTAAACATTCCTTTCAAGGCAGGAATTCTTTGTGGGCCTAATACCCTTGCTGTTAGTCTCAGGCTCTATTCAATGTTTGGTTAACTGTTTATTTTCCCTCAGTCACTTGCTCATTCAAACTCTCACTCACTCAAACTCTCACTCACTCACTCACTCACTCACTCACTCAAACAGACATCCACCTGCTCACTCACTTACTCACTCACTCGCTCACCCGCTCACCCACTTCCCAAATGAGTGAGTAGTGCAACTGCAACCGTCTGGAAATACACAACACAACAACAAGCTAGGGTAGCCTTAGCCTTTAGCTCATTCCAAATGTTGAGAGACCATGGAGAAACTGGTTTAAGTAATTCATTCATTTGTGTGTGTGTGTGTGTGTGTGTGTGTGTGTGTGTGTGTGTGTGTGTGTGTGTGTGTTATCACTTCAAGTGGCATTGTCACTCTACCGCATGCTCTTTCTAGTAACGGTACACATAATGCGTTGCATGTTGTTCAGCTCCATCTGTATGCAATTAGAACCCTCATGGAAGCTGGTTCTGTTAAACACAACATAGTCACTGTAACGCCCGTGAGACGGGGCCCCCTATGGGGGCCCCTGCCTGTGGTCAGGGCCGGTGGTCTGACAAACTGAGCTCAGGACGGGTCACTTAAGCTGGGAGAATCCCCGCGCCTGCCCATTATTCTGAGCTACCAAGATGGAACCTACCATTGGAAATGGCAGAGCAGCCTATTTCGCGTAGCAGCCTGTAAATCTGCCTACTTATGTTTGACAGGACCAGCTAGGTTATTAGATGAATACTAGTAGACGATGACGCAAAGCCTTTTGGTAAATGATCAAGTTATTTACTACTGTATGTTTACCACTGCAACGCTTGTGTACACTTTGAAAGCTACCCGTTTTTTGTTTGCTTTAATTACTGTAGCTTGTGTGCAGAGGCATGATATTTCATTAGACTCAGTTAAAATGTTCAACGTTATTGCAAAACATAGGCTTTATCTTTTGCTTATAATCCTTGGGAGCTCAATTTGACAGCCTAGTCTATCAGTTGAAGCTACAGTTAAAGTTAGCTTGACAGTGGTCAATATATATACAGTATATAAATACCTTCCTGTGATTATGTGAATGTTTGTGCCTCTAGCTACTTGAATAGCTGATGTTGAGTAACTGGGAATATTGAGAGAGATGGGATGGCTCTGCAATCCCGTGTTTGATCTTTGTCATCTGAAAGGCCATTGCTTTTTTTCCTCTGAGACTTGGCTTCAATATGTAAACCATCAAAGAGTCATTCATAATAAACCCATTAGGTCAGATGCTTATTTATTGATGTATTTATTCATTTATGTGGCCGTTTAATGTTGTTAATGTGAAATAACACAATGAAATGAAATAACACAATGTTAAACATTGTGTTATTTCACTGGTTCATTCAAGTTATGACGCGCCTTTTCAAAAACCATTGATCAACCCATTTCGTAATCCCACTCGAAACATCAAGGCTATTTGTCACATGAGGCTCAATGATAATTTAAGGTGGAAAGGGGGTTGCATTGAAAACACGAGGGGGGACATACAGTTAGAGTGTTCAGGGGGCGAGGGATTGTTAACAGCACTCTTAATGTAAAGCTGGTTATTGTCCACCTTCTGCAACATGGAGTGTAGAATCTGGAACTATCTGCCAGAAGGTTCTAGAACCTTGTATGTTCCTGGGGTTTTCAAGATTCAAGATTCAAGATTCTTTATTGATCCCTGGGGGAAATTCAAGAAGGTTCCATGGGGGAGTACAATCTGAAGGATACATGTTTTCCTGATTGCTTCCTACTGTAGTGAATCACTGGTGTGTTGCTATAGTTAACCTATTGGGTTCCCGTGTAACGGTATTGGAAGCTACAGCGTGTGTCAGGGACATTGCTGCTGCCACTGTTTTGTGACACTACCTACCACCTTCCTAGAGAGAGCCAGAACCAATAGGATCAGTCCATCTGTAAATAGAGACTTAGAAACAATAGGATCAGTCTATATGTAGAGACGTAGTGTTAGAACCAATAGGATCTGTCTATCTGTAGATATAGTGAGTGAGAACCAATAGGATCAGTCTATATGTACAGACATAGTGTTAGAACCTTTAGGATCAGTCTATCTGTAGATATAGTGAGCGACAACCAATAGGTTCAGTCTATATGTACAGACATAGTGTTAGAACCATTAGGATCAGTCTATATGTAGAGACATAGTGTTAGAACCTATAGGATCAGTCTATATGTAGAGACATAGTGTTAGAACCTATAGGATCAGTCTATATGTAGAGACATAGTGTTAGAACCTATAGGATCAGTCTATATGTACAGACATAGTGTTAGAACCTATAGGATCAGTCTATATGTAGAGACGTAGTGTTAGAACCATTAGGATAATTCTATATGTAGAGACATGGTGTTAGAGCCAATACGATCATTCTATATGTAGAGACATGGTGTTAGAACCAATAGGATCATTCTATATATACAGACATAGTGTTAGAACCTCTGCAGGGACATCGAGTCAGAACCAACAGGATCTGTCCTCCTGTGAAGACGTCGAGGAACAAAACCAATAGGATCAGTCCATCTGTAGACCTAGACAGTTGGAGTCAATAGGATCAATCCGTCTGTAGACATTTAGACAGGTACAACTAATAGGAGCATTGTCTCTGTGGACATTGATAGTTGGAACCAATAGGAGCAATCTATTGGTACAGACACAGACTGATCATCTGGGGCCAAGTCTATCTGTAGAGACACAGCGAGTTAGAACCAATATATCAGTTTATCTGTAGACAATGAGACGGTTGCATCCAATAGGTTATAGATAGAGAGGTTGATTGAGTGAGTGATTGATTGATTGTAAGTAATGTATTCATCATGAGGGGGAAAAGTGGTTACAGCAGTTCACATAATTTTTTTTTACAATGTGTTGAATATGCATATTTACACAGTGACATGCAATGCAATGCGGAGCTACAACCAACAGGATCAGGCTGGATTCCAATAGCAGCCTCTGATCTTGGTGTACGTGCCTGCGGTCCGCATGATGGACATATACTGCTGGCTACAACTGGGTGACACGGGGCCGAGTGGAGGCTGTAAGCCCTGTCTTTCACCGTCACTGCTATCCGTTAGCGCTTAGCAGCCCCTCGGTGGGGGAAGCTGCTTTAGCAGGGCAAGGAGCTGTACCGTACGAGCCCTGGTGGTTACATAAGCCCTGCTGCCCCACTATACTCACACACACACACACACACACACACACACACACACACACACACATGAACATACACACACACACACACACACACACATGCACATGAACATACACAAACACACACACACACACACACACACATGCACATGAACACACACACACACGCACATGAACACACACACACACACATGCACATGAACACACACACACACCTACATATATCCAGGCACGCATGCAAGCAGGCACACACACAAGCCCTTAAGCCTCACTCTGGCCTGTAGTGGCACACAAGCAGGAGTCCCTCTCTCTCTCTCTCTCTCTCTCTCTCTCTCTCGCTCTTTCTCTCTCTCTCTCTCTCTCTCGTTCTCCGTTCTCTCTTTCTCTCTTTCTCATCATACGGCCTTAATTTTGGTACAGTGCCTTTTTGAAAGGACATTTATAGTGTTGTGTGTTTAAATTGAAAGATATACACATTTATATACATATACATTAGATGTTCTCTGGTAATGGATAATCAATTATTCGTTTGTCTTAATTAATCAGGTTAGTGTTACAAACACATATTCATTCAAATATTTTGACTGCCCGGGATCTATCCCTGCCTCATCTAATCCAGTAAACACGGCAACCGTTGAACCATTTTTGGGAATAAAAAAGTAATAAACGGTTTTATTAAAGGTCAATAACAGTCACTCAGCATTGGGACTGATTCAATTGACTGTAGTCAATGGCGACCGATGGGGATTTCAATAAGGTTATTAAAAAAAAAGTCACATCCTACAACTGATATCGTCTACAATGAAAAATGTCGGCCAGGCCGTACGTCTCTTTTTGTGAACAAGCATCTCACTCCCAAAAGCCCTCCCACTCACACCAACACAGCCGTCTGTCGGTGTCCTGCCCTTTAGCTGGGCAGTGAATCACTTTGTCTCAGCATTTGTTGTGTCATGATTAAGATTACGTCGTGAAAGGGTGCCTTTAATAAATCTTTCTACAAAAGTACAAGTTTCAAGTTGCTAACGCTGTTGGCATTTGGCAGCGTGAACGCCAGTGATGAGCCACACAGGACCTCAATTAAAGTGATGGACGACAGGCTCTAAACATGTACAAAATAACCATATATATCCATATAACCACAACATACGCGTATCCACCACGCTCCTGCTGAATATCTTGTCGGGTAAACGTCAAAAACAAGTTGTGGAGTGGTAGGGGTGTGGGCTGACTCGTCCGGTGTTTCCTGTAGTTTTTTACTTCTTCAAAGTTGCCAAGTCGGTCAAAATGCCCTCGCTTCGTTCAGCTTCGCTGTCCTCGTGATGCGAGTGACCAGAGTCGGTCATGCTAGTGCACAGTGACAGGGGGGACAATAGACTTCACCCATTACAGCGGCTTGAAGACATAGAAGGAAATGCATATAGACTGAAATCATGTGCATGTGAGTGTGCACTGAATCTGTTGGAACGTGATTCTGCGAGGCATAATGCACACCTTGTTAACGCTTACTAACCTAATTAATTTAGAGGTAAATTATGGATTTCTGTGGTCCATCACTTTAGAGAACAAGGAACTGTGATGAAATATGAACTGGCTTGGGTGTTGAGTGTGAGTATTGAGGTCAGCGCTGGATTTCTGCCCGTGTTTAAACCTGTGATTTAAATGAGCAATGTGCCTCTTCTCCGTGTCGTCCCAGGTGAAGTGGCTGGTGAAATGGAAACACATCCATGAACTGTAGTCTTGTGTTTTTATTTCTGTATATTTTTTCTCCTCCGACCGTAGTACTACTTCCTGGTGGTGTTTGGCCACGATGGACAGAAGCCTCTGGAGCTGCGGGCGGAGGAGGAGGTGGAGTGTACAGACTGGGTGGAGTGTATCCAGCAGGCCAGGTAACACACACTTTTTTTACACGCATTATGCGTTTAGGACAGCGGTCGGTCGCAGGTTGACAACGCAGAGACGACTCTGAAACACACTGAGCACACCAGAGTGGGTTTGATTGATAACACTTTAAAATAAAGGGTACACAATTTAACCATTAATGAACCTTTAAGTAACATTAGGTAATGATGAATAATACACAATGAATAACACACATTTACTAACAATTAACTAGCAGTTAATTAACAGTTAAATCATTTACTTACGGTGTTAATGTTAACTAATGGTGTAACGTTATAATACGTAACGTTATAAGCTATTCACTTATACATTACTTGGCGTAGGGTAAGGGTTAACCCTGACCCACTTTCCCTAACCTTAACCCTCACCCTTGTGCTAATGCGATATAGCACTAATTATTACTGCATGAACTAATGTGAGTCAATTGTAAAGTGCCCTATTGTAAAGGGTAAGCTTTTCACTTTAACAAAAGGACGGACCATTCCCTTTGGGTCCCGCGGATGCACTGAAGTAGGAGACGCTGCTGTAGCAAAGCAACTTACAGGGGGCGGGTTAGGAATCAAACAGACTGCACCGGAGAAAGAACTGCACAGTGCAGATTAGATGCAGTAACAAGAGTGTGTTTTCTGTTGGTTTATAAATGTTTGCATTATTGGTAGTCACGTACACGTTCAAGACCTAAACACTATGTAGTGTGTGTGTGTGTGTGTGTGTGTGTGTGTGTGTGTGTGTGTGTGTGTGGCTGTGTGTGTGTGTGCTGTGTGTGTGTGTTCATATGCTGAGTTCACATTTAGGTCACATTCTGGTGTTCTAGTGCTACACTGATTACATCAGAGTTAAGCCTAGCATTCAGTCTGACCTCTGTTAGCGCTCTCTCTCGCGCCACTCTTTCTTTCTCCCTCTATTCAGTTTCTTTACACACACGCACACGCACACACACACTACTCTCTCTCCTTTCTTTTTGTCTTTCTTTCATTCTTTCCTCTCTTCTCTCCTCATTCCCTCGTTCCCTCCACTGTATATCCGTCCATCCATACCGTAACACGATAACGTGATAAATCAATAAGTAAACATCTCATCTTCCTCTCCTTCCTCTCTGCCTCCTCCTCCTCCTCCTCCTCTTTCCCCCCCATCGTCCTGGTCCCGCCGGCGCCGCCAGCTACTCCGACGTGATGGTGGAGCGGGAGGTGCTGATGCAGAAGTACATCCACCTGGTGCAGATCATGGAGACGGAGAAGGTCGCGGCCAATCAGCTGCGCACACAGCTGGAGGACCAGGACGTGGA
This sequence comes from Urophycis tenuis, assembly GCA_036785325.1. Lineage (NCBI taxonomy): Eukaryota > Metazoa > Chordata > Actinopteri > Gadiformes > Phycidae > Urophycis > Urophycis tenuis. Next base: position 2,268,295 of record JAXIVH010000025.1, on the reverse strand, counting down.
GATAGAGCGGCTTAAGTCAGAGGTCAGGAGGTCGCCCCCCCACACCCCCCCCCACCCAGATCGCAGCGTGGTGATGTACTGTACGTTTATGCTTATGTAGTCACAGGGACCGGCCTTTCTCTGAGTGCGTTAAGCCAGGGCCCGGCAGAGTGAGAGGCTTGGCCTCTGGGCCCAACTGAGACCTCCATCCATAAGCCTGAATATATAATATATATATATATATATATATATATATATATATATATATATATATATATATATAAAATGAAGTGGACGTCAGTCTGTGGTTGGTTCAATCAATTAAAAAACATTTTGGAGTGTGGCCCAGGAGCCACTGCAGGGCCAGTGCTGGGCATGACCCAGCTGGTTTGAGAACCTATGACACAGACTATATGATCATGTACTGTACTCACACACACTATACTCACTTGTACCACATCCTGTGTTAAGTATAACTGTACAGCTATACTGGTGTACTGGTGTAACTGTACAGCTATACTGCTGTACTGGTGTAACTGTACAGCTATACTGATGTACTGGTGTAACTGTACAGCTATACTGATGTACTGGTGTAACTGTACAGCTATACTGGTGTAACTGTACAGCTATACTGGTGTACTGGTGTAACTGTACAGCTATGCTGATGTACTGGTGTAACGGTACAGCTATACTGGTGTACTGGTGTAACTGTACAGCTATACTGGTGTACTGGTGTAACTGTAGAGCTATACTGGTGTACTGGTGTAACTGTACAGCTACACTGGTGTACTGGTGTAACTGTACAGCTATACTGCTGTACTGGTGTAACTGTACAGCCATACTGGTGTACTGGTGTAACTGTACAGCTATACTGGTGTAACTGTACAGCTATACTGGTGTACTGGTGTAACTGTACAGCTATACTGGTGTACTGGTGTAACTGTACAGCTATACTGATGTACTGGTGTAACTGTAGAGCTATACTGGTGTACTGGTGTAACTGTACAGCTATACTGATGTACTGTTTGTGTTGCAGGTGTTGGTACTGAACAAAACCAAGGAGAGGTTGCGGCCGTGCCAAAATAACCAAGAAGAGGACCCAGACATCAAAAAGATCAAAAAGGTTAATTAATGCTAAGAGACACGAGAGACAGACAGACAGGTAAGTAGACAGACAGATTTCCAGACCCACAGACAGATATATAGGTAAGTAGACAGACAGACTTCCAGACAGACTCTCCAATGTTTTTCCCAGGTGCAGACAGACATACAGGTAGACAGATCCCCAGACAGACAGGTTCGCTGACAGACAGTACGTGGTCATCTCTCCTATAGTTGCAGACAGACCGCCAGGCAGGTAGACAGGCCTCCAGAAGGTTCACTGACGGAGAGTATGTGGTCGTCCCTCCTCTAGGTGCAGACAGACAGCCAGACCTGCAGACAGACAGGTTGGCTGACAGACAGTGCGTGGTCCTCACTCCTCTAGGTGCAGACAGACAGACAGCCTGACAGACAGTGCGTGGTCGTCCCTCCTCTAGGTACAGGTAGACAGACTTCCAGACAGACAGGTTGGCTGACAGTGCATGGTCCTCCCTCCTCTAGGTGCAGACAGACAGGTTAGCTGACAGTGTGTGGTCCTCCCTCCTCTAGGTGCAGACAGACAGGTTGGCTGACAGTGCGTGGTCCTCCCTCCTCTAGGTGCAGACAGACAGGTTAGCTGACAGTGCGTGGTCGTCCCTCCTCTAGGTGCAGACAGACAGGTTGGGTGACAGTGCGTGGTCCTGCCTCCTCTAGGTGCAGACAGACAGGTTGGCTGACAGTGCGTGGTCCTCCCTCCTCTAGGTGCAGACAGACAGGTTAGCTGACAGTGCGTGGTCCTCCCTCCTCTAAGTGCAGACAGACAGGTTAGCTGACAGTGCGTGGTCCTCCCTCCTCTAGGTGCAGACAGACAGGTTAGCTGACAGTGCGTGGTCCTCCCTCCTCTAGGTGCAGACAGACAGGTTGGCTGACAGTGCGTGGTCATCCCTCCTCTAGGTGCAGACAGACAGGTTAGCTGACAGTGCGTGGTCGTCCCTCCTCTAGGTGCAGACAGACAGGTTGGCTGACAGTGCGTGGTCCTCCCTCCTCTAGGTGCAGACAGATAGGTTGGCTGACAGTGCGTGGTCCTGCCTCCTCTAGGTGCAGACAGACAGGTTGGCTGACAGTGCGTGGTCCTGCCTCCTCTAGGTGCAGACAGACAGGTTGGGTGACAGTGCGTGGTCCTCCCTCCTCTAGGTGCAGACAGACAGGTTGGGTGACAGTGCGTGGTCCTCCCTCCTCTAGGTGCAGACAGACAGGTTGGCTGACAGTGCGTGGTCCTGCCTCCTCTAGGTGCAGACAGACAGGTTGGCTGACAGTGCGTGGTCCTGCCTCCTCTAGGTGCAGACAGACAGGTTGGGTGACAGTGCTTGGTCCTCCCTCCTCTAGGTGCAGACAGACAGGTTGGGTGACAGTGCGTGGTCCTCCCTCCTCTAGGTGCAGACAGACAGGTTAGCTGACAGTGCGTGGTCGTCCCTCCTCTAGGTGCAGACAGACAGGTTGGGTGACAGTGCGTGGTCCTCCCTCCTCTAGGTGCAGACAGACAGGTTGGGTGACAGTGCGTGGTCCTCCCTCCTCTAGGTGCAGACAGACAGGTTAGCTGACAGTGCGTGGTCCTCCCTCCTCTAGGTGCAGACAGACAGGTTGGGTGACAGTGCGTGGTCCTCCCTCCTCTAGGTGCAGACAGACAGGTTGGGTGACAGTGCGTGGTCCTCCCTCCTCTAGGTGCAGACAGACAGGTTAGCTGACAGTGCGTGGTCGTCCCTCCTCTAGGTGCAGACAGACAGGTTTGGTGACAGTGCGTGGTCCTCCCTCCTCTAGGTGCAGACAGACAGGTTGGGTGACAGTGCATGGTTGTCCCTCCTCTAGGTGCAGACAGACAGGTTAGCTGACAGTGCGTGGTCCTGACTCCTCTAGGTGCAGACAGACAGGTTGGCTGACAGTGCGTGGTCCTCCCTCCTCTAGGTGCAGACAGATAGGTTGGCTGACAGTGCGTGGTCCTGCCTCCTCTAGGTGCAGACAGACAGGTTGGCTGACAGTGCGTGGTCCTGCCTCCTCTAGGTGCAGACAGACAGGTTGGGTGACAGTGCGTGGTCCTCCCTCCTCTAGGTGCAGACAGACAGGTTAGCTGACAGTGTGTGGTCGTCCCTCCTCTAGGTGCAGACAGACAGGTTGGGTGACAGTGCGTGGTCCTCCCTCCTCTAGGTGCAGACAGACAGGTTGGGTGACAGTGCGTGGTCCTCCCTCCTCTAGGTGCAGACAGACAGGTTAGCTGACAGTGCGTGGTCGTCCCTCCTCTAGGTGCAGACAGACAGGTTGGGTGACAGTGCGTGGTTGTCCCTCCTCTAGGTGCAGACAGACAGGTTGGCTGACAGTGCGTGGTCCTCCCTCCTCTAGGTGCAGACAGACAGGTTGGGTGACAGTGCGTGGTCCTCCCTCCTCTAGGTGCAGACAGACAGGTTAGCTGACAGTGCGTGGTCCTCCCTCCTCTAGGTGCAGACAGACAGGTTGGGTGACAGTGCGTGGTCCTCCCTCCTCTAGGTGCAGACAGACAGGTTGGGTGACAGTGCGTGGTCCTCCCTCCTCTAGGTGCAGACAGACAGGTTAGCTGACAGTGCGTGGTCGTCCCTCCTCTAGGTGCAGACAGACAGGTTGGGTGACAGTGCGTGGTCCTCCCTCCTCTAGGTGCAGACAGACAGGTTGGGTGACAGTGCGTGGTTGTCCCTCCTCTAGGTGCAGACAGACAGGTTAGCTGACAGTGCGTGGTCCTGACTCCTCTAGGTGCAGACAGACAGGTTGGCTGACAGTGCGTGGTCCTCCCTCCTCTAGGTGCAGACAGACAGGTTGGCTGACAGTGCGTGGTCCTCCCTCCTCTAGGTGCAGACAGACAGGTTGGGTGACAGTGCGTGGTCCTGCCTCCTCTAGGTGCAGACAGACAGGTTAGCTGACAGTGCGTGGTCCTGCCTCCTCTAGGTGCAGACAGACAGGTTAGCTGACAGTGCGTGGTCCTGCCTCCTCTAGGTGCAGACAGACAAATGGCCAGGCTGGTAGACAGGCCTCCAGACAGACAGTTTGGCTGACAGACAGTGCGTGGTCCTCCCTCCTCTAGGTGCAGACAGACAGGTTAGCTGACAGTGCGTGGTGGTCCTAGGTGCAGACAGACAGACAGGTAGACAGACCTCCAGACAGACAGGTTGGCTGACAGTGCGTGGTCCTCCCTCCTCTAGGTGCAGACAGACAGGTTGGCTGACAGTGCGTGGTCGTCCCTCCTCTAGGTGCAGACAGGTAGACAGACTTCCAGACAGACAGGTTGGCTGACAGTGCGTGGTCCTCCCTCCTCTAGGTGCAGACAGACAGGTTGGCTGACAGTGCGTGGTCGTCCCTCCTCTAGGTGCAGACAGGTAGACAGACTTCCAGACAGACAGGTTGGCTGACAGTGCGTGGTCCTCCCTCCTCTAGGTGCAGACAGACAGGTTGGGTGACAGTGCGTGGTCCTCCCTCCTCTAGGTGCAGACAGACAGGTTGGCTGACAGTGCGTGGTCGTCCCTCCTCTAGGTGCAGACAGGTAGACAGACTTCCAGACAGACAGGTTGGCTGACAGTGCGTGGTCCTGCCTCCTCTAGGTCCAGACAGACAGGT